>CAUYSK010018394.1:0-12160 GCA_963575035.1 Avahi laniger
CAAACCTTCTCTTCTAGCTACTTTGAAACATACAATACATTATTGTTAACCATAGTCATGCTACTGTGCTAGTAAACACTAGAGCTTATTCCTTCACTCTAAGTGTATTTTTGTACCATTATCCAATCTTTCTTCATCCCCCGACCCACCCACAGAGCCTTTCCAGTCTCTGGTAGCCATCATTCTACTCTTCATCTCTATGAAGTCTACTTTTTTAGCTCCTATGTATGAGTCAGAACATGTGATATTTGTCTTTCTGTGTCTGGCTTGTTTCACTCAACATAATGATCTCTAGTTCCATCCATGTTGCTGCAAATAACAGGATTTCATTCATTTTTATGGCCCACATGTGTTAAAGACTTCTGAAGCAACTCAGAGTGCTTTAACATGACACAGTAAGCCAGAAAGCACACCAATATTAACTTCCATACGTTCCACGGTATGCATAGATCAGCTCGTCCCGCAAAGTGGCAGTGACATTGTTGGAATGTAGACATAGCAAGACTTTTAATTCTTAAATTAAAATTCTTCCAAGGCTCTTCCACTGGATGTCCAGGTGGGGCTGGGGAAAAGAGGTCAGTCTGGAATTGGGGTAGGAGGGATCTTCAGCTCATCCAGGTTGCATCTCTCACCTTGAGTTCCACTACCCTTTGCAAGTGTCCAGTGATAGAGGATCATTGTATCAAAATCACTGTATCCAAGAGAGCTTTCCCAAGAGTGATGGATGATGGGAGCTACTCTCTTCAAACTAACTTTCAGGTTAAGGATAACATTAGTTAAAAAACTATGAGCAATTTCAATGAGAAAGCCAGAGTTTCCATCTGCGTTGGTACTAGGTAATGCTCAAGTTCCAAGCCAGCCAGCTGGAATGAGAGCACTGTTCATTAACTACCACAGAGCCTTGTGCTTTCTCTTCATTTCCAATGCTTGCTTGCCTTTCGTTGGTACCCCACAGAGGCTTGAAATGTGCTCATGAACATTTATCGAATATATTGGACAAAGGCTTATATTTCTGCTGCTTGGTTTTAAAGCAGGTGGTTAATGAATTTGTTTGTGTGTGTATGTGTGTGAGTTCAAATAGCTTTCTCTAAAAAGTAAGCCAGAAATTAAATCGAGTTCTTTCATTTGTTTGTGGCTATCAGCGGATGTCATTATCTATGTGCGTCCATAACTCTTGAAAGAGGTCTATGGTCTCTCAGTTAATTTTTAATTTCTCTAATATTTTTAAATCTTACTTTTTTATACTTGGTAAATATTACTTATATTGAAATATTACTCATTCCACTTGGCTTACGCAAAATGCCATTCCCCTCAACCTCCATAATCACAACTGCTTTTCTATAGGTGTAATATGAAAAAGAAATAGGTAGGAAGCAGTGTAACCTGTATACCTTCTTTCCCATCTGTACCTGTTGGTATTAGCCAAATTTACTATACTATGATGCCTTTATAATTCTGGTATTAAGGGACAGGGTTGATATCAACGCAGTAGACCATGGTTTATGACTACACCCCCTAGAACTTAGTCCAGTGTGCTATGTCCTGATTTCATGAGCTAACAAACCTTTATGTGAAGTTTTGGCAAAAATGTGGAATAAATAGCCCTTCAAAACCTCCCTGGAAAAACCAAGAGCATCCTTGGTGACAAATATAGGAGAAGAGTAGGAAGTTTTTATTTCATATTTAAATGCTTCAATGTAGTATAATAGAATGGTATTTTCTTCCCAAATGTTAATCTGACATTCAAGTATGACAGACATTGTAGAATATATTTTGCCACACTTCAAAAATTTTTAGGATCATCACTGAGATGTGGGGGGGAGGGGGATGGCAAATATAGAGTCTTTCATAAAAGATAGGATGAATAAATCAGCCTGAGTAGGAGCACTTCTGGAAAACCAGCCTAGGAGGGATGTTTACAGGAGAGACTTCTTATCATCATATCTTTGGTCATATCTGTGGTCATTTCTTACCTTGAAAACTCATCACCACATACGCAGCAAACATTTTCTAATGCATTTTCCCCTCTGTATTATTCCCTAATAGGTCCCAACCCATGAGGACTCTATTCCTTTTGTGTTGTTTCTCCACAATTCATATTTTTGCCTTGGTAAACATCATCTGCAGTTCTTTAAAGCCAGATTGAACACTGAATGGTCAGAAGCCATCCAGAAACATAACACATGCAACACCCGCAAGCTCTCCTAGGAGAGATGAGTTACTCTGAAATGAGTAAGTTCAACCACTGGAGGACGCCATTGCTCCACTTAAGCATGAAAGCATTTTAAAGCACCATTATGTATGGGAAAATATGCAACATCAGTTCATTTGGCATCTACAAATGAAACAAATTTACAAAACAAAGTCATCTACCTCTTCAATTCACCAATTTTCTGTTTTGTGTCCAGATTGATTATTTTAAGTATAACAAATAGCCATGAAAACTAGTGCTACATATTGACAGTAATTCAAGTTAGTTAGCAATCTTAAATTTGTAAGGAATAAAAATTGGTAGAACCTACAAGAAGCTTCCTGTACACTCTAGTACACAACATTTTGTAATTACTTGAATTGGCTTAAAACCAGTTCATAATGCATAAGATATTGCACATATTTAAATGCAAATTATTTAGATACGACCTCCTGTTTTATTATACTTTTAACTATTCCTGGTCTTTCTAAACAAGAAATGGTTCAGTAACTTAATTATAAGGATAATGATAGGTACTATGTCTCATTCATGTTGATATCTCCAGTATACCCCAGTGTCTTACATTAAATATAATTTATTGAACAAAAACATAAATGAATCAATCCAAGAATGGATGAGTGAATGAACAGCAAATGAAAGAAATCACCTGGAAGTTGATATAGAAAATTAGATAAGATATATGTTAATAGAAAGCTCTGCATTTTCATTAATTTCAACATATTAGAATGTTGAATTATTTTTAGCACTCTAATAATATACATATATTTTTTTACCTTGGAATACATTTAGTTAGTTAGTTAGCTAGTTGAGGGATTTTTTTGTTTTGTTTTAAGTGATGGCCTTCAGTGCATACATCACTGAAACAACACACATTTTACCTACCAAGCAACACCCCATCATCAACCCTCCTCCAATCCCCCTCTAATAATATTTTTTCTTTTTTTTTAAATCTCTTTGGGATTCATAATAATACTTTTTTAGCAAAGATCCCCATCTGTGGCTATGAATATTTATCCTTGCTATAAAAATAATTCTATTCACATAATTCAATAAATGTTTCTTCAAAAAACAATGGCAGAAATATTACAAAATGGGGAAGCTTGCACAATAACACTGACACTGTATAATTAGTTAAGATACTTATCCAAGGCAAAAAAATATACATATTGTTACAGCAAGAAGAAATATTCATGTTTAAGGAATTGGTCAAGATGAGCCAGCTTAGGCTAAATAACAAACAATCCCCAAATCTTAGTAGTTTAGAAAACAAAGGCTAATTTCTCACCTAGGTGCCATATCTTTCACAAAGTAAAGAGGTTTCTGCCTTACATCTTCCCACTCTAGGACCTGGTTGATAGAAAATCCAGCATGTCAAATGTAGCCAGTCCCCAAGCCAAAGAGGAAAGAGAGCTCTGAAGAGTCTCCTGCTGGCAACTAAATGCTCTGACTCAGAAATGTCAGTCCTCTGTTCCACAGCAAGCATAATCTTGCTATATGCCTGGAAGAGAAAGGAAAAGAAAATATTTCATGAATAATGACTACCACATTCAAAAATTCTTGTTGATTTCCCTTAAAGCTATAAAATCCTATATACTTCCTAAAATAATAATGAAATTATCAGATGTGTTTAAACACTAGCAACTTTATTTTCCTGGTTGGTGAGCAAGTAAAACTTGCTTCACAGTTCAGCATGGAATCTTGTGCCTTCTAATGTGCCTCCAAGGTGACAGGTTGAGCCCAAGCAGGATTTCTGGACCCACTCAGGTGCCACTCCGTGGCAGTCCTGCAGTTGCTTTCAGAGGAAAAACTAAAAAGAACATAGAACTGTGAACACGGTTATTTATGGAGCACAATTTCTTACAAGTTGTGGGTAGTAGAGAGAGGGAGGGCAAAGAGTTTAAATGAAAATGCAGGTATTTAAAGTTTTTCAGAACAGAGAACAATGCCTGTATATGTGCTCACACTTCATCTGGCTGTACTTTCCAAGGAACCAAGGAGAAATTATGTCAGTCCAGTAAAGCAAAGGAAGAATAGGGTGGATTTAGGTTGTAAATTCCAGGAACTTCTGAAAGAAGATTTAAATATTGAATATCTCATCTTTTGCATGAGCCACCAAATACTGACAAGGACCAAGTGTGAAGGGGGCAAGATTTCTAATCAGTTAATGTTCCAGCCTCCCTCCCCACCCCATGGAGAGAATGAGGGGCCTTTCCCACTTCTCCTCCCACCTCTGCCTTCTGGGGAGATTTTTGACTCTGACAAACTAGTTCAAGGACTCTTGTAAGGCTGATTAAGAAAATGGGCAGAGAACAATAAAACAGAAAAATTGCAAAAGAAAAGAGACAGAAGCCTAAGGAGAAAAGAAAAAGTAAGTAGAAGAGAGTAAAATTAAAAAGAAGGCAAACTGGAAGAAGAAAGAGAAAGAAAATGAGAGAGTATATTGTGAGGTTCAGAATGAAAAAGGATTTATTTTGTGGGCTTTGCTTGTGTGTTGGGGGTGGAGGGTCACACACAGATGAGAGGCTCCAACACAAAAAGATATGAAAGAGAATTGAAAGAAGATGAAAAGCAAGCATAAAAAATATTCCCTGAGTTTATGAATTGCATTCCCTTTATTGTTTTCCAGAGACTGAATGTTTTCATTACTTTTGATTATTTGGACATGCTTATACAAATATGACTCTCTCTAAACTTTTCATTTACTTTTAAATATACAAATAAGAAATTGTTCTACTTTATTCAGAAATGGATGAATTAATATTTCATAATACATTGACAAAATATCAAAGGTTTTGACTCTTTGGTCAACAGGAAAAAAATAAAGGTTGGTTGGCAGCATCCTTTTGAAAAAGGAGATATTACAACTGATACCTCAGAAATACAAAATATCATCTGTGAATACTATTAAAATCTCTATGCACATAAACTTGAAGATGTAGAGGAAATGAACAAATTCCTGGAAACACACAACCTCCCAAGACTCAATTGGAAAAAAAAAAATAGAACTCTGAACAGACCAATAACAAGTAACAAGATTGAAGCAGTAATAAAAAAATTTCAAACAAAAAAAAAAAGCCCCGGACCAGATAGAGTCATAGCCAAATTTTACCAGACCTACAAAGAAGAGCTGGCACCCATACTGCGGAAATTATTCCATGACATCAAGGAGGAGAAAATCCTCCCCAACTCATTCTACAAAGCCAGTATCACCTTGATACCAAAGCTGGGAAAGGACACAACAAAAATAGAAAACTACAGACCAATATCCTTTATGAATACAGATGCAAAATTCCTCAGTAAAATACTAGCAAACCAAATTCAACAGCGCATCAAAAAATAATCCACCATGACCAAGTGGGCTTCAAACATGGATACAAGGATGGTTCAACATACATAAATCAATAAATGTGATTAACCACATAAATAGAAGCAAAAACAAAGACCACATGATGATCTAAATAGATGCAAAAAAAGCATTCCACAACATTTAGCACCATTTCATGATAAAAACCCTCAGCAAACTAGGCATTGAAGAAACATATCTCAAGATTACAAAAGCCATCTATGATAAATCCACAGCCAACATCATACTGAATGCAGAAAAGTTGAAAGCATTCCCACTAAGAACTAGAACAAGACTAGAGTGTCCACTGTCATCACTTCTATTCAACACATTGCTGGAAGTCCTAGTCAGAGAAATCAGGCAAGAGAAAGAAATAAAGGGTATCCAAATCAGGAAACAGAAGGTCAAATTATCACCTTTTGCTCATGATATGATGTTATATCTATAAAACCCCAAAGATTCCACCAAGAGACTCCTGGAATTGATTGATAAATTCAGAAAAGTTTCAGGCTACAAAACCAGCATACACAAATCAGTAGCATTCCTATACATCATTAACAGTCAAGCTGAGAATGAAATTGAAGACTCAATACCATTCATGAAGGCTACACAGAAAATAAAATACCTAGGAATATACTTAACCAAGGAGGTGAAAGATTTCTCCAAGGAGAACTATGAAACACTGAGGAAAGAAATTTCAGATGACACGAACAAATGCAAAAACATATCATGCTCATGGATCAGTAGAATCAACATTGTTAAAATGTCCATACTACCCAAAGTGGTTTACAGTTTCAATGCAATCCCAATTGCATTGCAATCCCAATTTCAATGTTGGTAAAAATACCAGCATCATATTTCGCAGACTTAGAAAAAATAATTCTATACTTCATTGGGAATTAGAAAAGAGGCCAAATTGCCAAAGCAATCTTAAGCAAAAAGAATAAATCTGGAAGCATCACATTACCAGATGTCAAACTACACTACAAGGCCATAGTAACCAAAACAGCATGGTATTGTCACAAAAATAGAGACATAGAGCAATGGAACAGAACAGAGAACCCAAATAGAAAACCATTCACCTACAGCCAGCTGATCTTTAACAAAGAAGACAACGGTATACAGTAGGGGAAAGAAGCCCTATTCAGTAAATGGTGCTGGAAAAATTGGATAGGCACATGTAGAAGAATGAAACAGGATGCATATCTCTCACCACTCACAAAAATTAATTCAAGATGGATAAAAGATTCAAATCTAAGGCATAAAACCATGAGAATTCTAGAAGAAAATGTTAGAAAAACTCTTCTTGGTATCAGCCTTGGCAAAGAATTTAGGAAAACCCCAAAAGCAATCACAGTGACAACAAAAATAAATAAATGGGACTTGATTAAATTAAAAAGCTTCTGCACAGCCAAGGAAATAATCAACAGAGCAAATAGACAACTTACAAAATAGGAGAAAATAGTCACAAGCTATACATCAAAAAAGGGCTAATAATCAAAACTGCAAAGAATTCAAACAAATCAGCAAGAAAAAAACAACTCCATTAAAATGTGGGCAAAAGACATGAACAGAAACTTTTCAAAAGAAGATAGACAAATGGCCAACAAACATATGAAAAACTGCTCAACATTACTAATCATCAGGGCAATGCAAATTAAAATCATAATGAGATAGCACCTTACCCCAGTGAGAATGACTTTTATTAAAAAGTCCAAAAACAATAGATGCTGGCACGGATGCAGAGAGAAAGGAATGCTTATACATTGTTGGTGGGACTGTAAATTAATACAACCTCTATGGAAAACAATATAGAGATTTCTCAAAGAATCCAAAGTAGACATACCATTTGATCTAGCGATCCTTCTACTGGGTATTTACCCAAAGGAAAAGAAGTCACTTTATCAAAAAGACACCTGCATTCAAATGTTTAGTGCAGCACAATTCACAACTGCAAAGATGTGGAATCAGCGTAAGTGCCCATCAGTTCTTGAGTGGATTAACAAAATGTGGGGTATGTATACAATGGAATACTAATCAGCCATGAGGAAGGATAAATTAAGGCCTTTTGCAACAATTTAGATGGAACTGGAGACCATTATCCTAAGTGAAGTATCTGAAGAATGGAAAAACAAACACCACACGTACTCGCTATTAAATTGTAACTAACCGATGAGCACACATGTGCACAGAGAGAAGTAAAACTGAGTGGAAATCAAGCAGAGGGGAGGGGATGGGCAAAAACCTACCTAACAGGTACAACGAACACTATCTGGGTGATGGACACACTCAAGCATAACAAAATTGATACATGTAACCAAAAACATTTGTACCCCTGTATATTTTGAAATAACAAAAAAATTAATTAATTAAAAAAATAAAGTGAATGTGACGAGAAGCTGTGTCCATAGAGGGCATTGAAGGGGCACTGCAATAGAAAGAGACTTCAGACAATGTGCAGTGCAGGTTGAGGAGGGCAGTGAGCGTCAGCCATGTTGGAGCCTTCTCGTGCCACAGGAGCAGGACACAATTCCTCTCCAATTTTGCAGCCTTGGCCCACTCAGAAGCTTCTCCTCTAACCCCCTCCCCAGTCCATCCCAGGCACTTGAAGTTCTTCTACCCCTGCTGCCATCCAGACTCCCACTGCACTGCTTCCCAGAAGATTATCTCGTGTTTGCCCACAACTCCACACCAGCCAACCTCTTTGCTATTGGGTGACCAAAGCACATCTTATCCAAGAGGTCTGAACTCCTTCCAAATGTGTCCTTCCTTGGGGATTCTATCTCACACCTAGAGTACTAGCTACATTTTCTCATATCTTATGGGTTCTCTTTCATGAGAGTTTAAAATTCTTATATTAAATTTTCCCTGTTTAAACTACTATGTGATTTCTATCTCCATTAGGACTCAGACTGCTACAGACAATGTGATGTAGTTTGGTATACCAAACTCCACACCTAATACCGTGTTTCTGGTTGACTAGCTTGGAGACATCCATTTTTTGAATGCAGAAAAATGGGAAGATAGAATAACTAACTTTACATACAGCAACAGTGGTCCCCAACAGATCCAAAACCAGATCTTATATGACTAAAGAATTCCCTTCATTCCAACACTGAGTAAACAGTTAAGAATGAATTGTAGATTTGTGGGGAACCATGTTTTGTGGAAGGAGAAACAGAGATTAAATGACATATGCAAAAACATAATTGAGGAAGAGCTTTCAGTCCAAGTCTTGTACGTTCACACAATATTTAACTGGGTTCCACAAAGTGAGTGTCCATTAAAAGTAGTTTCCTAAATGATCATTAGCATAAATAACACATTAAAATATCAAACTGTTGCCACTGGGAATGTTTATTTTTTTATTAGTGTCGTTAATGTTAAAAAGAGTGTTCAGTCATAGCAGGTCGGGGAGGGCATTCATTTGTACCCTCAGTTTTCTATTACTCTCATTTCACATCCAAAACATGCAGCTCTGCCCACAGATTTGGAAAAGTCAACAAGCATAAACAGTTAAAGAGGGCCATGGTGCCAGACCCCTCCCTATCACCCTCCCACTCCCCCAACTCCTTGCTCCCAGTCTAGCACTTCACCCTTGAACATGTTGTTAACACTTTGACACTCAGCATTCACATATGCAAACAGTGATATTGTTGAGGATCAGGGTGCCTACCTCAAAGGCTATGTGAAGGATCAAATAGGATCAGTGGATATCACATAGTACAAAGCCTGGCTTCTTGCAGATATTCCTTAAGTGATTATCCCAACTATTATTAATGATATTATCATTGTAAGACAAATAATTTAAAGAGGGATTCATTCACAAACTGAGACTGCAAGGGAAACTAGAAGACATATCTCTAAAGAATTTTAAGATTCTCCTTTTTTGTTTGTTTATTTTCTAAAGTTCATTAAATCTCATTTACAATAGCAAACCAGAGTAGCTATTTCCTGGTGTCCTCTGATGCACTAATTAGTTCACCCATGCCCTTCTTTCATTTCTCCAGCTCCTATTCCCTATTCAGAGGACAGGTGCTACTGACTTGCCTTCACTGCCATCCGGAAACTGCACTGCCTTCTTCCCAGTCACTGACCATCTTTCTACACACATTCAAAAATATCACAGGGATGAAACAAATCAGGCTGATAAGAATGTAGTCTAGTTCTTTGCTCAAAAAAAAAGTCACCTTTCTAAATAGATCAGAGATTTCACTACTAATATCCTTCTTGGGAAAAAGAATCATGTTTTCATGCAGATATAGGGAAAAGAAGACAAATTCTGTGGAAGGGGCAAGTCTTATTTCTCTTTGAGTCCTCATTGTTTATTAAACAATAATGTGCACATACTAGGAAGACAATATCTTGCTGAAACAATAAATGGCCCCTGAAGAATTCAAAGACCCCTGAGAAAATTGTTTATTTTTCAATCACCATTTTAGCAATAAAAATCACAGATGCACAGGATTAAAATGAGATCCTTAGAGTCACATGACACTTGCATAGAAAGAAGTTCCAATGGTCTACTTTCTGAAAATATCTTAGTCATTTTCATGAAGGGTTTTTTTGAAAAATAAATACCAACAATTCAAGAATGTTTATATAGTCATATATATAGTAGAGATGGTTGTATTTACCTAACACATAAGCAATACATATGACCTAATTCAGAGACATGAATTAAAGGGATCTTCTATATAAAATTTTTAAGGACATATCAAAGCTTATTCCTGTCAAAATTACTTTCTCCAAAAGTTCCTACCATGATTCTCATTTGTTTAGATTGATTTACCAACTCCCATAACAATAACTGTGGGAGAGGAAACACAATAAGTCACTATTTATGTGAATATACCAGTGTTAATTAATTGATCCAAGAAAACTAAATAGACTATGTTTTTTTAATGTCAAAGGGTAAAGATACAGGGACTCGGAGCATGTTTGATGGAACATCACAATGGTGAATCCTCAGCAAACAGGAGACAGTGGAAGGACATGGCAAGGTGACACCGTGGTGTGACAGATACTCAGTTGGTAGTTAGGTGATTTTCTCTAAGCCTCAACTCCTTCCTTTGTAAAACAGAAGTAATTACATCCTGCTTAGCTCACAGACTCACTTTGAAAATTAAATTCAATGATATTGTTGAAAGATGCTAATATTGGATTCAAATGTATCAAATTGAGAAATGGGTCATCATTAGAGGTGGGTGGCAGAGGGTCACAGGACAGAAAAAACATACATTAAGATGGAAGTGTTGATATAAACAAATAAATACATAAATGCATAATATGTCAATTACTAAAGTTTTGCTTGAAATTACTCCTGAAAAACAGTATAGATATTGTATTCAAGGACATAAAATAAAGATAAAAATATAGCAAGTTTCTACATTAAACAAAGTTTCTCTAACTTATTTGTAAAGAACCCTAGAGACATGAAAGTCAGTTTCTTTCTTTGATCTCTCCTTTACAAAAAGGCAACTGCTTAAAAAGAATGTGGTAGATTTTTAAGCCCGGGCATGCATGGATGCCCATGAGATATGAAATGAGAAAAAAGAAAGCCAACGAATCATATTCATATATAGATTCCATTATTTATATGTTGCTAAAGCAGACAAAAAGGTCTAGAAACCACACTAAACTACTAACAGTGGTTCCCTCTAGAAGAAAGAGTGGGGCTGGGGAAAGCTGGGAAGGATATTTTCTTTATACTTTTATATTATTGAAAAATTTTGCAATCATACTCTTTATTATTTCAAAAATTTACTATAACATATAGCATTATAGAGATTATGATGGACATGTCCCCAGTTTCCTTACCATGGGAAAAGGATAGGTGGTATCGTTAGATAAGCCTCGAAGACTAAGTAGGAGTTGGGCAGGTGAAATGGTAGAGGACTGGCCTTTGCTTCAGAGAGCAAGTATATGCAAAGGCTCGGGGCCTGGACGAGGAGAGGCTAGAACATGTATGATAGGTTGGCAAAGCCAAGCTTAGGGTAGAAATGGAAGAAGAGTAAGTGATGATAGAAGGCAGGTGGCTGGTGTAAGATGCTAAGGAATTTGAACTTTAAGGCACTAAGAAGCCATTGAAGTCCTGCATTACACACTGAACAGCATAATAGACACTCTTCAAAGTAAAATCATTCAAGAGTTAAAGCCTAGAACGTGGACGTCATGATGGCTCAAGGAGTAAAACAAAACAACAGGATTTCACCCAACAATATGAATGGAAATCTACCACAAATCTCAATCCTCTTAATAAATGTGAATGGCCTGAACTGTCCTCTGAAAAGATACAGGCTGGCAGAGTGGATAAAAATCCACAAGCCTAGTATCTGCTGCCTACAGGAAACACATCTAACCCACAAAGATGCCTTCAGACTAAAGGTCAAGGGATGAAAAACAATCATCCAGGCGAATGGAAGTCAAAAGAAAGCAGGGGTAGCCATACTATTTTCATATAACATAAGCTTTAAAATAACAAAAGTAAAAAAAGACAAAGATGGCCACTATATATTGGTGAAAGGGAAGATCCAACAAGAAGAGTTTACAATCCTTAATATCTATGCACCCAATACACGAGCACCCAGTTACATAAAGCAAAC
>CAUYSK010018401.1:0-27259 GCA_963575035.1 Avahi laniger
CTCACCTCTCACAAAAATCAATTCACGCTGGATCACAGATCTAAACCTAAGGAGTGAAACTATTAGAACTCTAGAGGAAGAAGTTGGAAATTCTCTTCTAGACATTGGCCTAGGCAAAGAATTTATGAAGAAGACCCCAAAGGAAATCAGAGTAACAACAAAAATAAATGGGACCTGATCAAATTAAAAAGCACAGCCAAAGAAACTGTCACAAGAGCAAACAGACAACCTACAGAATGGGAGAAAATATTCACATGCTACACATTCAGCAAAGGGCTGATAACTAGAGTCTATATAGAACTCAGGAAAACCAGCAAGAAAAAATCAAACAACCCTATCAAAAAGTGGGCAAAGGACATGAACAGAAAATTTTAAAGAGAAGATAGACTAATGGCCAACAAAGATATGAAAAAATGCTCAACATCTCTAAATATCAGGGAAATACAAATCAAAACCACAATGAGATATCACTTATCTCCAGTGAGAATGGCTTTTATAAAAAAGTCCAAAAACAATAAATGTTGGCATGGATATGAAGAGACAGGAACACTCATACACTGCTGGTGGGACTGCAAACTAGTACAACCTCTGTGGAAAGTAAGGTGGAGATACCTCAAAGAGCTACAAGTAGAACTACCATTTGATCCAGCAATCCCATCACTGGGCATCTACCCAAAGGAACAAAAGACATTCTATAAAAAAGACATCTGCACTAGAATGTTTATAGTAACAACATTCACAATTGCAAAGATGTTGAAATAGCTCAAGTGCCCATCAATACATGAATGGATTAATAAAATGTGGTGTATGTATACCATGGAGTACTATTCAGCTCTAAGAAACAGTGGTGATATAGTACCTCTTGCATACTCCTGGGTAGAGCTGGAACACATCCTATTAAGTGAAGCATCCCAAAAATAGAAAAACAAGCACCACATGTACTCACCATCAAATTGGTTTTAATTAATCAACACTTAAGGACACATATAGTAATAATATCCAGCCATGTGTTGGGCAGATGGGAGGGAGGAGGAGGGTATGGGTATACTCACATCTAATGGGTGTAGTATGTACTGTCTGAGGGATGAACACACTTGAATTTGTAACTTGGGTGGGGCAAAGGCAATATATGTAACCTAAACATTTGTACCCCCATAGTATAGTGAAATAAAACAAATAAAACAAACATACCCACAAACAAATAACTTCCTAGATCCAATAAGTTAGGTTCAGTAAGATGGCAGTTTGCAAGATCAACATATATAAATTGACAACATTTCTATATGCTAAGAAAGAGGAAAAGTGAATTTGGAAATACATAACCATTTATAATTGTTCAAAATATGAAATAACTATAAATCTAAGAAATGTTTTACAGAATTTGTATGACAAAAGGTAAATTTGCTGATTAAAGAAATAAAAAAATACTAAAGAAATGGAAAGACATACTGTGCTCATGGATTATAAGACAAATAGCAAAGATGTTAATTTACCCCAAATTAATCTATAGATTTAATGCAATCCTATCAAAATCCCAGCAAACATTTTCTTAGAATTAGACTAGCCTTTTCAAAAATATATGTAAAGACATGGGCTCTAGGATGGCTACTACAATATTGAAGAACAATAAAGTAGGAGGTATAACTATGTGATATTAAAGTTTACTATGGAGTTTCAATAATCAAGACTATAGCATTGTCAGAAGGATAGTTACTTAGATCAATTAAACATAATAGAGAACACAGGAATAGCCATGTACAAATACAGACTACTTATTTTTTACAAAGTTACAAAAGCAATCTGATGGAGGAAGAATAGCCTTTTCAACAAATGGTATGGTTCGGTAGAAAAAAAAAACCATTGAGATCATGGTCATAAATATAGAAGGTAAAACTACAAAACTTATAGAAGAAAACATAGGAGAAAATCTTCAGCACCTAGGGCCACGTGAAGAGATTTTAGAATTGATACCAAATTACCATAAGAGATAGAATGATAAATTGAACTTAATCAACATTTAAAATGTTTGCTCTGCATGAGACTCTTTTAAGTCGATACACAAACAAGCTACAGAGTAGGAAAATATCTACAAAACACATATTTGACAAAGGACTTGTATCTAGAATATATAAAGAACTATCAAACTTCAACAATAAGAAAACAGACGAACCAATTTGAAAATTGGCAAAGGACATGAGCAACATTTCACCAAAGAGCACATCCTCTAAAGAGGATCAATATCACCGGCCATCAGGGAAATATAAACTAAAACCACAATAAGCTATCACTACATACAACTATAAGAACACCTAAACTAAAAATAAAATATTGACAACATAAAATGCTGTAAAGATATGGAGAAACTGGACAACCACATATTGATGGTGGGAAAATAAAGTGGTGCAGCCACTCTGGAAAATAGTTTGGCAGTTTGTTATTGAACTAAACATTTATTTTCCATATGACCCAGCAATTACACTCTTTGGTATTTGTCTTGGAGAAATGGAAAGTTACATCCACACAAAAACCTGTACATGAGAGTTCACAGAAGCATTATTTATAATAGCCAAAAACTGGAAACAATGAGATGTTTTACAATGGATTAATGGTTACACACTGTGGCATATCCATATTATCAAATACTACTCAGCAATAAGAAGGAAAGTTGACATATGCAACAATTTGGACAGATATCAAAGTAATTATGCTGAGTGAAAAAGCCAATCTCTAAAGGTCACATTCTATATGGTTTCATTTATAGAATATTCTTGGAATGATGGAATTATAGAGATATAATAGATTAGTGGTTCTCAGGAATTAGGGATCGTGAAGGGATCATGGTGGTTGAGACAATAAAGAAATAGCAGGAGAGACATCTCTGTGGTTATGGAATAATCCTATGCCTTGATTGTAGTAGTAGTTACACAAATCTACATATGTCATAACATTCCATAAAAGCATACACACATGACAGTGAGTGAGTGTAAACCTAGTGAAATCTGAATAAGACATGTGGATCACAGCAATGTAAATTTCCTGATTTTGATATTGTACAATAGTTATATAAGATATTGCCTGTGGAAGAAACTGCATGAAGGGTACAAGGGATCTCTCTGTTTTTTTTTTTTCTTCTTGCAACCTGTAAATCTACGATTGTTTCTAAATAAAAAGTTTTAAAATGAAGGTAATTCAAAGAAATTCTCCAATAAGTTATGTTCCTTGTTTCTCTTATTTTAATGTATAAACATTGAATACCATAAAATGTACAAAATTGTATCTTTCGTATTTCTTTATATATTTAAGTTCATCATAAAGACTGTAATGATGTTTGTCTTTTAGTTGGTCCTATACAATAGTCTCTCTTGTTTAAAAAAATACAATATTCAGAAGATATATTACCATTTAAACTAGGGTCAACAATCATTTCCAAACACCTGAATAGTTTAAAGTGCCACTAGGTCTGAAAGATTTAGTGTAATATCTATGATGGTCTCATAAATAGATAAAGAAAGAGAATTATCTGATTGAATAGTGAATATTTACATTATCATAGTCCCAATATATAGCACAAACCCTCCCCTAAGCTGAAATTTGTTCCAGTTTGCAAGAATGGAAAAAAATGAAAGATGGTATTATAATATCTACAATAAGAGACAGCTTAATAATATTTGTATATATGAATATACCCATATATAAAGAGATTTATGAACAGATGATCAAAACATACTGATTTTGCTTATCTTGGTACAGTAGGATTTCAAAGTACCATTACATTTTTTTTTATATTTCATCTTTATTTTTAATACAAAATTAACTATAAAAAAGAAATATGATGGTGTTTTTGTTCTAGGTAAGATATACTTTAGATTCTTATGATCAAAGGATGTTAAAACTATTAGCGGCTGTTCATCTGTGGCCTGTGGGTTGATTTAAAATATAATGATTCCATGGGCTCAATTCATTGGGTGGATGCTAAATTTGTTGTTCCACTGTCTTTATAGCATACCAGATTTGATTATCAGTGTGTTTTGGGCATCTTAAGCATAGAAGATTTTCAATAAAGACATTTAATACACAATGCAAAGTATCAAAAAGAATCTGTTTCTGCTAGCAGTTTGGGAGACAAGTTGCTGCCAAGGGAAGGGGGTTTTGCTTTGTGCCACTGTGCCCACATGGGTAAACTAGAATGGATAGTTCCAATTACTCTACTATAAAGAATCCCAGAACTGACTGTAAAAGACTGTGTAACACAATGTCATAACATGAAATTCATTTGGTCAATTTATTTGACAAAGTCTTTGAAAAAATAAAATCAAATGCTTGTTTGACCAGTCAGTTTCATCAAAATACTTGATTCAAAACTAAAATTTTTATTTTGGTAAGTTATTTTGGATATAGTCTAAATCGACATCACTGCCAAGAAAGCCCAGATCATATAGACTTTTACATGTCTAGATATTAAAATCCAATGTAAAATGCAAATTATCATTTGATACATGTATTGCACTAACCCAATTTTAAAAGGTGCAGTAAGGGGTGAGCTACATGAATACTCTAATGGTGTTTTTTCATTTTCTAAAAATTTCTTTATAATAGCAAAGCTGGCATTTTATAATTTCCAGAGCTATAAATCATTTTTAAAATCATGATGATATTACTCAAAACAGATGTGAAAACATATGTTTCCATAGTTGTATAAACTGCTTACTCGTCACATTTAATAAATGTTGTGACTTCTACTGTAACTCATTCCCTTTTAGTAACTATAATCTATTTGAGGAAAATATATTTTATCTTACTGTCACAAATATAACCGGTAGGATGTGACACAGAAAATCCCATTTAAAAAAGAAACTTTCCACTATAGCTGGGGTGCAGTTTAATATGCCACTCCTGTTTATTAATATCCTCATCAGGATGTATGACTAACCTATTTTATTGAAATGAGTAAAACTGTGCCATTCCACAGCAAGAGATTCAGAAATGCCAGTACATACCACTGTGTATTTTATGAAAATCAGTTACTGTACATCTGTACTAGTGCTCCAGCTGATTTTTCATAAGACACAACAGTGTGTACTTGAATGCTGCGGTACACAGGCCAGTCCTAAATGCCATTTTGACTTATGGGGTTTGCAGTACTGATAGAATCATATGTGTCATGTACAGCTTGAGATTTTCCTAGAAAGGCTGCTTTACTACCAAGCTGTCCTTCAAATAGTTGTGGCTTGATAGGCAAGAGGTTTGAGGAACAAATTGTTGCTGGGTTATAAATGAAGTTTCATCTTTAACTAGAATTTCATTACCTGTGCAAGAGTTTGGGAAGTTTAATATACTGAACCTTACTTCTTTCATTCTGACAACTATTCTGAAATCAATCATTTGCATCTTGGAGCCCCAGTGGGTATAACCTTTCAGTGTCGGGCTAAGAAAAGACTAAACATGTGGCAAGGAAACCAATCATGGATCAATGAAATTAAAATAATACATTATTCCAAATTATAACTAAAATGCTCATCTAGATAATTATGAAACAAATTCAGTCCAGAGAAAAAAGAAAAAAAATCTCCATTAACTCTTACAGTCTTTTTTCTATGTATTATGGGTATCTTTAGTATATTATGAGCATCTATTTTCTATATATTATGAGCATTTTTCTATCTCTACTATCTATATATCTTGCATCTTGCTCATAATATATAGATAGTAGAGACAGAAAAATGTATTCTGTGGTAAAGTACAAACAGATCATCTTATGATTTGATAAATTACATTAGCTACTGTTTAATTTACAATGGTGACAGCAATAATGTATAATATATACCCTATGATTATATATTTTTCTGTTCTCTTACCTTTTTAGCCTTTTAAACAAAGTTGTAGTTGGCTTTCACATCAGGAGAGCATCACTTCGAAATTCTTACTCTCCCTATCTTCTTTAAACAGATATCCTAAGATAAAACTGGATAGTGTGCAGAGGTAATACATATACCTCAGCAGATCAAAAGCCAGGTTGAGGTCATATCTACCAATATTCCAGGTAAATACTTGATGGATTAACTTGATAAGCTTTCATTTGAAATGTCCAAATTAGCATATACTTTTAAAATCATTTTCAAGGGTTGAGGGAAGTAGATCTCCATTACAGCAACTCAGTTTTTGCCAAATATACCACCACATAGTCAATTATTTAAACATAGTTAATAAAATGTATATATAATACAAAAAGAGTCACATGTTTCTGAACAGACATAATAAAAGGGCTTAGGGTGAATTTTCCAACCACATGCACAAATTTCATGTCGATATGTAATTTATAACACCAAATAAACAAGTTTCAGGTAAACATTATGTTTTTTACTACTAAAAAAATTTATACAAAGCCAGCATAGATCTATTCAGCATAGATCTACTTAGGGAAATGTAGATGTGATATACAACATTTGGATATTAATTGAGTTAGTATCTGATTATTATATGTACATCAAATAAGCAAAAATCGTTTTACCTTTATTATCTCTTTGGAATTTTTTGATGGTTGGTCCATTATCCTGATCAACAATAACTTCCTCTCTATTGTTGGGCATCATAACTATAAATAAGAGATGTAACAGTAATTTTCTATGTAAAATATTCAAAAAAGGCAGAAAAGTATTATACAAATGGCTAATAATATCTAATAACAAAGAACATGAATTTTATTTACTTCTACTTCTGAAACAACAGAAAGATTTTTGTTGGTCCGAAGGTCATATAATTTAGAAATCATTAAGCTGCTTAATTGTCTGAATTTTAAAGTATAATTAATATATACATGTGTATGTATATAATTGCCAACATAATTTCTTTAAAGCATTTAAAATATTTCCTCTTTTAAATTTCATATGCAAATTATTTATCTCCATAATTTATAATATATTTCTCAGAATGCTTCTAAAAAGAATTTATTAGTTAATAGATCATGAGTTAAAATTAATTATGAATTTAACTTACTCTGTGGCAGTATTTATAAATATGATATATAGCAAGATTAATAGATAAAATGTAACTTTCGGATTATTATGATTCTTCATAAAACATTTACATTGAAAGAGAAAAGACATACTAATTTTCAGAGTTTATAATTTCATTATCTTTAATCATATTTTATTAAAATATTATGTAGCTCTATTAATAAAATATGGTCACTTAAAAGTTAAACATCAAAGTATTTTATTCATTTATGGACAATTGCACTATCATACTTGGACAACTGTCACATGAGCATATAGAGCCTAATTACTGCCAGTGCAATTACAAATAAACTATGTTGAAACGATTTTTTCCTAGTATATTACATTGCTTTGGAAATATTTGATTTCACTTCTAAATGTCAGTTACCCATTCTCTTATATCTATCAATGAGTATTTTTTCCCATGCATTCTGTTTTTCAGCTAGCACTCAATCAATAATTCTCTCTCTATATCCCTTTCCTCTCTCTTTCTCCCTCTTCCTACCCTCATCAATACAAAGATTGTCCTAACAGAAGAACGTGTGCTTTGGTTTCTTTATTAATTAATGGTCATCCAGCTATAGCCTCTTGTCTTGCTCAGGCTGCCTTGAATAAGTTGTACACAATGTTGTAACAACCAGGTCATCTGTGTCACAAAACACAGTAAAGGTAGTAGACCTCTGTCACCCCTTCCAGGAATTAAACTTACTCCCTCAGGGCCATTAGCCTTAAGCTCTAACTTAATGGTTCTTAACCCTGCTTGAACATTAGAATCTCCTGAGAAGATATAGAAAAGCAAAACAAAATACTCTTGCCTAGGCTCTATTCTAGACCAAGAAAATCAAACTCTGAGTGTGTGGTCTGAGCATCTGTAATTATAAAAACTCTATAGGTGATTATAATGGGGAGCCACATTTAAGAACGATTGAGCTCACTATGAAGCTAAACAACCAGAAACAATGAATAATATTGACAGGCTAAGTGAAACTTGGATGAATTTCCACAAGGGAGAAATCATCTTCCTTCTTGCAAGCACAAATCCAGGACCTAATAACCTAACACCTTCCCTAATCCCCCGAATTCCTCTCCTCCCGCACAAAACACATTATTTTGGAGAGGCTGGAAGCAATCGCTATTATGAGCTGTAAAAATTTAGAGTTCACTTAAAGAACATTCTCACGGTAAGATTAAAGGAATAGCAGAGATTGTCTCTAAAGGAAACGGATACATAAGAAATCGGATTGTGTAGGTATGGAAAATTAACAAAGATTTTACATAGCTCAATTGATCTATAATTATTATATACTAAATGAGAATTTGTTACAGTTGAATGCACCTGATAACTTCTATATACCTGAGTAGAATCAGACAGTAGGAGACGATAAGCAATCAAACTAAAGTCACACTGAGAAAAGTAATTTTTATCCCTCACATTTCCTTAGCACATTCAACTTTTGAAGTGTTTTTCCATATAATATTTCATTTGATCTCTCAATAATTAAGTATATTAGGCAGGGCACTAACTGTTTACATATAATAGGTAAAGAAACCTATGGTCGTTAAATGACATACCCAAGATGTCTTAGCTAGTTAGTTTCAGACCTATGGCTAGATTCAAGTCTCCAACATGCCATGGCACCACTGATTTCTGGAACAGTGTCTATGGTGTAAGACTTCCGAGACCACTTCAAAAAGCCATTTATACTAAGGAAGTGTTGATTCGCTCAGGTTGTTCCTCCCCTGTCTGTTGCCTAATGATACATTTTTTGAAAGAGTATCTTCCAATTGCTTGTTTCAGGAAAGATACTCACCCATTCTCTCTGAATGATGATCCATCTGAGAAGGAGAGCTGGACACACTGCTGCTGGGGTGAGAAGAGGTCTGGCTGCCAGGGCGATGACCCTCTTCCAGAGAAGGAGCAGGAGAAGGACTCTTTGGGATCCGCTCCTGAAATAAAAAGAAACACAGAAGAAAATGTCATCTGTCCACCATTTTTTTTTTCATGTTGATTGAGTCCATAACATTTAAAATGTTGACCTATTACTTATCCTGAAAGTGTGCACATCTGCAATGCCTGGCATTAAATACATATCTTTGGACCAAAACATATTTTTGGTTCTTGCAAAATTAATGGGATGCTGTGAGGGTTAAATAAGAGAAGGTGGCAAAGGGGCACATCGTAGAGGTTCAAGAAAAGTTAGTTTCTGTTTCCTCTCCTAGAAAATTCATAAATGATTATCAACATAGGTGTGTAGTGAACATTATTGTTATTGTAAGCTTCTAGATTGATGTAAGGTTCATGCCGAAGACTGGAGAGTGATACCATTATCTGATTAAGAAGGAGAATTCCCAAATGTAAAGACTTGAGATCTTGAATTTGGGAATTACCAGTAGTATCTGGCGCATGTTGAGTTTTTCTGCACAGACAAATATTATGGAAATAATGTACCTGCAATCTATTGGACCTCAGGAACTCAAGTTGAATTTTGCCAAAAAAACATTTTGATAGTCATAGGACACAATGATATAAGATCTATCAATGTCAATTCCACAGTATTCCTTAGATTTTTGTAGTTTTCAATAATGAACTTGAATAAAAATCAAATGTTTTTACATTACTCTATAGTAACTATTATGGCTCTCAAGACTTTTGTGATTATGAAAATTGCTATAAAACACTGAACTTATTCACTATATGCATCACAAATTGATAAATAAATCTGAACAGTTAATTTGATCAATAAAAGAACCAAACTGCAGTGTTTATGCATATATGCAATAAATGTGACTGGGTGATAGACATACTGGGACAGAGGATGTTTGTTCTATAAAATATTTAATTCATCCATAATAAATTTCTTAAATTAAATGTTCTGTCTAATTACCTGTAATCACATCAGTATTCTAATCATCATAACATTAAGAATTAGTTTGTCAAATAAGTGCTTGTACATTTTCATATTGATTTTGCATGGGAAGCCCAAAATTTTTAGATCACCCAAACAAAACCTGTGTTTGTTTAATGCAAAAGTATTAGTTAGAGAGTTAAAAGTTATTATTTCATTAGTAAAAGTTAACATATTGCAATGCCTGTCATTGTGGCAGGCTTCAGATGTCATCTCTAATTCACATCCAAATCACTGTAACCTATGAATTTCTTGCCTGTTCATGGCCAAAGGGACTTTGGAGATATGAGACTGAGAAATATGACACAGGGAGATTATACTGGATTATCTTGGCGGGCCAAACCTGATCACAAGGGTTCTTTTTTCATCCCCACCTGCCCTCATACAGGAGCTTTTAAAAGTGGAAAACAAAGGCAGAAAAGGAGTATCGGAGGGAGTTATGACTGAAGAAAAATGGTCAGAGAGATGCAACAGTGATGGCTTTGAAGATGGAGGAAGAGGGCCATGAGCCAAGAAATGTGGGCGGTCTTCAGAAGCTTAAAAACGCAGAGAAACAGATTCTTCCCAGAAACCTCCAGAAAGGAATGCAGCCTTGTCCACACCTTGCTTTTAGCCCCATGAGACCCATGTCTGACTCCTGACCCACAGAACTCTAAGATACTAAATTTGAATTGTTTTAAGCCGTGAAATTTGTGGTAATTTGTTATAACATCAATAGAACACTAATATAGTAATTGATGTAATATATTCATTTTTAAATGGTGTTTACATTATTATATAACATTTTATTAGCATTTAATAGCTTTACTGAAATGAATAGATATTTTATTAGCCATAGTAATATATGATAATTAATACTGATAATTTTTAATTTATATTACATTTTAAGGACTTTATAGATGTTGTCCCTTAAAAACGTTGTTTTAAAACAGAGTTGTAAACTGATACATTTCATTTATATTTAGTATGCAGGAAAATATCTAGTTGTCACACAATGTATGGAAGGCAAAAGCAAAAGAAATGCACAAGCAAAAGAGAAGAAAGGTATCAAGATTTTTTTCCCTCAATAATTCTACTCATATTTTGGAGAGATGGTAATGTGGATGGACAGCAAGATCTATTTAATCCTCGTACCACATCCTTTCACTTTTTGAAAACACTAGTAATCAGTTGTGAAATTCAACCTAAACTGTAATGTTTTAAAACATGTTCTCTAAATAGTTCTCTAAATGTGTGCACACACAAACATTAATAAAGGAATTTCATATATGAGGTCAAATTATTTTTGTCCTTTATTTAAGTTGTGTCTCATTCATTCTGTGTCAAAATATGAGCATAAAGTATAGGGCATTCAGTATTTGTCTTTGAATTCTAACACTGGAAATCTGCTAAAAAATGTGTAATTCAATGAACTGTATTTAAGTCTGATTGACCTTTGAAAGAATGGACAGAGACAAAGTTTGGCAGTTGATAAAACAGAATTGAAGACACAAAAATCACTGTGTAGTGGCAAACAGGAATCACACATATAGCAATATATGCTACCATAATAAAAATGAAAAATTTTTGAGTGATTGATACAGTTGATGGTTTGGAAAAGCAAGAGAATCCAACTGACAATGATACTTGGTCTTGCACACTCTGCCTAATAAAAAGTGAAAGTTCATTCTAAATAAAAAAATGAAAGGACATCTACATAAATAATAGAAAAGGCTATGACTAATGAGAAAAAATACAATGCTGTAATAAGAGATTCCTCCAACAAGTTTAAAATTAACATATGGTAAAACAATATGAACTCAAAATAGTTTACGCTTACACTCTTCCTTTGACATTTCAACAGCATGTTATGTGAAACAATAAGCTAACTGTGAGAACACGATTTAGACAGTGAATATTAAGAATGACAGTAACATTTTGCAAGATGCAATATTTCTGCTGTAAGATTTCATGGCCTGCACTTTCCAAATTCAATCAAGGTTAGGTTCATTATTATTTTCATAAGACAGCACAGAGGTCAGACTTTTTTCGCCATGTAAACCACATTAGATGAATCAGGTGTCTTGTACTGGTTAAGAATTAGATAGGATTTTTTAAAAAAATATATGTGGAACTGGAATGTTTAATATCTCCTAAAATAATGAATAGTTCCATGAACAATTTATTTTTTGCAAGTAAACAGACCCATTTTTCAGCCCTGTAATCAGTATGCATCTATTTAGCTGCTTAACTGCAATGTGCTGTGGTTCATTAGGTGGCTACTGTTGTGTCTCAGCCTAGATAAAATTTCACAGCAAGTTAATCTAATTTTATTACAAATGAGAACACAAGTGATAAAATCCTCACCATTTGCCAAATACAGGGTTAACAGTATTTGTAACAAATCAATAAGGGCATTTAAAAAGGAAAATTACAAATCTAAAACCCCAATCATTTTTACTTATTCATGACTTCATTTTATGGGGCATTTATGACTTTTACAACCCTGTTACTCTTCATCTATTTCATTCCTGCCCCATCAAAAATAGCTGTAGCTTCTCTGAAACACTGTAGAAGTGTCTTCAGATTCAAAATAGCAAAGGGGAGAGATTTCCAAAATTGATATATTCTAACACACGACCAAATCCCTCCCTGCAATTAGTAAAATTATCTTCAATAATAACTCTAACATTAACTCTTACATGTACTTATACAGTTCAAGGATTATGCCTAAAAAGAGTTGTTATAGAAAATGTTATTAATTAGTGCACACTACTCCCTCCTCTATCATACCATTTCCTTTTCTTTTGATATATATCACAAATCATTAAAAGACATGCTCACTATATTAAATCATTTGAAAGTACATTTGAATCTTAATAAAGAGTGGGGGCAATGCTTAAAAATTCAGTTTTTTACAAGGTTTAACACAGTCAATTTGGTTTAGGATTTAGTTTATTGGCACTAAAGTATCAACTCGGACCATTTTCATGTAGATCACTTATTTCATCTTAATATAGTCCTTTCATCCTTGAAAATATAGTAGTATATACAGAATTTATGAAGTATTAATATACGTGTATTAAATATCTCTACCATGTGCTTATATTTATGTGCACGTGTGTTCATTGCCTTTTAATAACAGCCGCCTCAATGTTGACTTGTTGCCTCTAATATTTTATCATATTGATTCTCATCAAGCATTCGATAGGATTATGTAGTACATAATTTGTCTTTTTATTTTTATTTAATTTGAATTCAACTCTCACTGTAATTAGTCTTCCAAATGCTAATCTATTAATGAGTTCCTAAAGGATTTAATGGCATTTCACTGCTGAGGAGTAGCTTTTGGAAGTTTCTCTGAATGCTAGATATTTTATTCATGTATTTGTCTTGATATTTCATATTTAACTGATGTGCTCATTCTGTACTACCACCAGAGTTCTGCAGAAGCAGAACAGAGTGTAACTTGACAGACTTTAATAATAAAACCAGGGACAGCAAAATAAAGTTTGTTGATTCTCACTACTAACTTGGCTTACCAGTCATTCTAGGGAAGAATTTAATGTTCAAACTTGCCGTCTCTGAATACTATTAGAAGCATGACACTTTATGGATCTTTGTGAACCAATGTGAGAAGTATTCTGTGTTCCACAATCACCGATTTATCATTTTATTTAAAGTTAACATAGATTATTATAGCAGTTTTCATGAACTTAAAAAGAAAAACAGGGAAAAGAGCTCTTGAGGTTAAAAAGGAAATAAAAATGCGATTTAGTAATTGTTAAGCTCCTTATTCCAGGCTAGGAGTTATTGTCATGTATGTATTTCTTTAGTCTATTAAACAATGAATCCATAACACTTATATTTTATCTCCAAGAGTGGTTAAGTAGCTTACTACTCAGAGAAAATACTCTAGATACTGGGGGTGTTTTCACTCTGCAGTGGTTTTGAAAGCATAATATCAATCCTGACTGAGAAGAAGCAACATTATATTGTGCATAAGAAATAATGTCAGATAGGGAATGCAGCTGGAACATGTAACCATGAAAGTGTCCAATATCATATACACACCCTATATGTGACCTATGTGATGTATGAGCAAAGTCCTCCTCCCCTCTTCAATGTGATGAACATATTCTGGAAGAGGCTAATAAATAAGGGAATCGGTCATACTATCTGTTCATAGCATATAAATGTCCTCAAGTGGGAGAATGGATAGTTTGGTGGAAAAATGCATGGTTTCCAAATTATGTTGTGAGCTTGGAACTCTGCACTCACCCAACCACTCACCCAAACAAACACAAACAATCCTCAGTTCTCACTCAATGTATCTTAATCTCATGTTCTAAAGATAGTAATAGCTTTGTCTTTCCATACAGCACTAAGATCCAAGTAGTGATTTTTCAGTGGATTTGAATTATCCCCCCAAACCTCTCTCTGTGCTGACTAATTTTAATACCAGATGTTCACATGCTAATGCCACTGCCTTGTGACCATTTCCTATCAATTCATTAATTGCCAGCTGCTCAGCCAAACAAGTAACACAGCTAATCAGATGGTATTGGTAAACAGCCAAATAACAGCTTCCTTCTTAAATTTCTTAAATTTGTTATCAAAGAAAATTATGGCACATTGACATTACAAAGTTTCCCACAAATAAAGAAAAACAATGTATTATAAGACATTTAAATGTCACATAGAGAATAGACTTTCACACCCGTCAGGTATTTCACGTATTTTTGTCCTCATGATTTTGCCACATTTAGTGATATAACTGAAGGATGAATAGTCTCACAAGCCTAATGATCATAATGCAATTTGCAATTCATGTTATAGCTATATTAATTATTAGCTACAAATGCTAATAGCTGAGCCAACACTAAAGGGATCTGAGCCAGAACTAAAAGCTAGTATGTGCTTGGTGTAGCAATATTCATAAACTAGTTCCTGGCAAAACAACAGCAACAATAACATCTATTTGTTTGCAATTTGTAACATTTTTTCCACTTTCGGAATTAAAGCTGGTATTACTAATGATGATTTATGTTGGAAACATTACCCAAAGTTTAATATTCAGTGAATGTTTAGCTTTTATTCATTCATGCAGCAAATATTTATTGAGTGCCTAATATGCCTCATTGGGGATGGAAGAAAGGCCTATGGGTGTTTTCACATGGCATGTAGATGTCCATAGTTCAAACTAAAGACTACATAATCCACATGTAAACATTCAAAGGTTACTTAATATAAAGTACAAATCATATCAACTTTGATATTAGAATGGGTACCCTTCTCCAGCCCCCACCAGGCTCCTAATCCTTCTTTTGGGGCACTGAGATCAAGGCAGCCACTATAGGCGAATGAATGCTTTCTGGAAAGAGGGGCCAATACCTGTAGGTGAATCTCATGGTAGGATATTCTTGGTCCTGGTACTGATAAGAGAGCACACAGAAAAACCTACATAAAGGAAGCTACTACTGTCTCATAGTAGCTTTTGGCTATGATATTGATTTCTACTTATTACTATTTCTATATGGATTCTTGAGTCTAAAACATATATAAAATAATATTAGCTAACATACACTCTGTACTTACTAGGTGCCAAACATTGCTCTAAATGTGTTAACATGCTTTATCTCATTTAGACTTACGTTAATGCTATGAGGTAGGTACAATTATCAACCCCATGTTATTGGGAGATAAGGCAAGCTGAGGCACATGTAGGTTAATTAATTTGCCTAAGGTCACATAACGATGAATGGTGAAACCAGGATTCAAATCCAGGCAGACAGCCATTATGCCGTACTGCCTCCGATGAAACCTTCTTCTACATGCATCTTACTTGGTTAACTAGTTATCATGGCCCTAGCCAGAAATGATATATAATTCTATAAATCCTTTAGGGAGTGAGGCCTATGTCTGTTTCATTTTTGTGCTTTTAACAAAGCTATGTAAAACAGTCCTTTGCACACATTAAATATCTGCTAAATCAGTGTATTCTGTATTTTGTATTCTGCCTCTGTTTTCTAACAGAAAATGATGATAATAATAACACAGTAAGATAATAGTCAGCAATAGCTATCTTTTCTGGGTAACTGTAAGGCTAACTGAAATACATTTGCTAAGTTTTTAACCTTTATCACCCTTTTTATTTCTAAGATGACTGATGGTTCTGGACCTTTCATCCACCCTACTTAATGTATGTAGTACTGTCTGATAGAACTTTCTGTAATGATGGAAATTTTCTATTTTTGTGCTGTATAATATAGTAACTACAAGTAGCACATGTCTACTGAGCACTTGAAACGTGATTAATTGCAACTGAGGAATTGGAATTTTAATTTGATTTAATTAATTTAAATTGAAATAGCCACACGTGGCTGATAGCTACCATTCTGAGCAGTGTTGCTGTAGTAGATATGCTCTATGCATCTAAGATTCATTTTTAATTGTTTAAATCCATGGAGATGAGAAAATCTATCAAACTATAAGAAATACATATTTTCTTAGACCTCTAGCTTCTAAAAGACATATCACCCTGAGACCTTAAAGCATATTGTTTTCTCTCCTATCTGTGAAAAGAAAAAAAAAAAAAAAAAGACCACAGCTGTTGATGTGACTACACCAGCCAGGTCTATTCTCCCTTGTGGTAGCTTTCACTATTTAAGGACATTTGCAGGCATCAGCACCTCTAATCATCAAACTTTTTTCACACTGGGATAGAAATATTAACTTACTGATAAAAGAAAATGGACCAAATGCAACTATGCTCAAGTATCTTCCAATTTAGTATCATTCTGTGTTAAAGTGGTATAATTTAAATTGGAAAACATACTACTTATTCATTCACTTTTATAGGGATTTCTCAAACTTTTAGTTAACTTGTGCTTTTCTGAAGGAATATAAATTTATAAGTAAACTGGTTGAAAAAGTTTGTGTTGTTTGTTTTGTATTTAATGGATATAAGGGAAGATTGGCATGGAGAGTTTGATTTAATAAAAATTTCACATTTGGTGTAATACTCTAAATGGAGAGTGTAGTCTTAGAGTCTGCTCAAACCAGAGCCAATTGTTAAATATTCATTAATGTAGTGAGCCAGCTGTTAAACTGTTGATAACTTAAAATCAGACATAGTGGAAATATTTATGCCGAGGAAATTGCAAATACTATAAATCAGGGGTTTTCTTTTTTATTTTGATTTGCCTTATTTTTGGAGAGCTGGTTTATACGCATATCACTGGATGCTGGCTCAAATATAAAATCTAAAACACTGAATATCTAAGTCCATTATAGGAATCTAAGGTTTTTGTTTCATTATAATGTTAAACATTATGTGACTAAGCAAATATTAAGTTCATTAACAAGTACACCAGGTTCTGTGTTTATTTGAGTCTATGAGCACTCAAACACAACTAGACTGCCACATTATAAAAATACATATATTCTATGAATATGTACACAATCACAGTTGTATCCATCCCATAACTTTCCTTTTAAACAACCTAAGAAATGAGAGACAAATATAGAACAACAAAGAATCATCTACTAGTAAAATTTTAAGCATAGAGGAGGTAGAAAAATTTAAATTATTATATATAGTTACCCTTCATGTTATATGACTCAGGAATCCAGGACTCACAGGGCATAAAAGCAAACTCTGTACTATGTTTTCAAAATAGTACATATGAGTTCATTTTGTCTATCTAAATTTTAATAAAGAATTATACAGTTATTCTGTTTATTATTTGTCTCTCCCTTATTAAATTGTAAACCTTGACACCTACTTGACATATAACAGGAACTCAATAAATGGAAAACAAAAACTATGGATAGACCAACAAAATTTTTAAACCAGATGCCAGAGGCTTCTTCTGATTCAATTAGTTGTTAACAAATGAATTTGCTAAATAAAAGCCAAATCGTGTGGCCTAAATTAAAATGAAGAGTTAACATGACTTATGGTTTAGTCTCACCAGTTTTCAGATATGGACTCTATCTATAAGGTGAACATAAATTCTATATGTAAACATAGAAGCAAAGCATAAAGAAAGATTCATTTCATAAAAGGGAAAATTGAAATGCAAAAGGATTATTAATAAAATAGCTGCTCCTAGGCCCTTTGATTAGAAATGCTAAATGCTAGAAATAAGTATGGTTTGTATAGCCAGTCATTCACTAACTTGATATCCTTATTCTGTGTATCATGTAATTCTAACATTCATAGCACGTACTAAAAGACCAGTCAGTTTCCAATGGAAACTGTGATCAGAGTATCATGATCATCAGTGACAAGCATTAGCACATGCATCAGCTTAACAGAAACCATGCTAAAGAACAATGGTAGGTGTTTAAAAGGACTCTGAAAACTTGTTTCAATATCATAGCTTTTTTTTTAATCCAGGGAATTTTTCAATTGATATAGCCAAAAGGGTAACTTTTACCTGAGAGTAAAAAAAGATAGGCAAGCAACAGGAATAATTTAAATATATCAGTAAATATATCTGATAGTTCTTTTTATGGATTTTCACAAGTTTTACATAACTAAGGACATATTTGGGGCTCTTTCTGTAATGTGTCCTAGCCTCTTACTGTATCTACCAAACATTTTAATATTGTTTTTCTGCAGCTGTGTTTTAAATCCATTATACTATGCACAGCAAAGAGGGTTTTGTGAATCGGGCTATTGTGACTTCCTCTAATTTAAAGTGATTTGTGAGAAAGAATCAAATTTCATAGTTAAGACATTTATTTCTAAATATTAAATGTTAAATTTTCTGATAATCTATATTTTGAAAGGACAGTATACCTCTAAATGGTAAAAATTATATAAAAGATTTCATGACTTTAAATCAAATATTGAAGTAACATAATGAATGATGCTAATTTAAATATCTCTTTTATAATGTCAAATTGATAGGATTTGAAAACTGATAAATGTAAATAGTACAAATGTGTTTTTGTTTGAATAATTCCTCTATCCCCCAAGTAGAATTATATGAATTCTAAATACATAGGTCTACCCAATGCCTGTAAGAGTCTAATAGATTTAACCTTGAAATTATGCTCCACCAAGAATTACACTGAAGCAAATTCTGTTGAAATATAGATTAACATAGGTATGAAATTTATATCTTTATAATTGGATATCATGACAGGTATTATATGATAACTGTTCTTAAAAGGAGAGTGAAACTTTGATATATATAAACGCTCATTTGTCAATTACTTAGAGGATTTTTATTATGGTATTTCCTATGAATTATTATTTTAAAACTAATATTTTACTACTATACCATAGCACTTTTGCAAAAACAAACAAAACTTGACAATTTTATTAAAAGCCTCTCACTATTCACTGAAATCAACTCTTTTTATATTTTTTTCTTCAATTCCCTGTCATCTTTCAATGGAAATGTACTTTCAATAGATTTGCAGAGAAATTTTATCAAAGGGCATTTGAATTAAATATCTCTCTCAATTTTTGTTAGTCGAAGTAACTATAGGAAAGTAAATACAGTTTCTCTTCAGCATGAAATGATTTCTGTGTATTTGGCACGACTTAAATAGACATACGATCTATCTAATGTCAACTTTTAAAAAATAATGTGAAATTGTATGTCTGTGATGGTTCCAATTTTCTTTTTAAAAAGGTTGCATATGGTCACACAGGTAATCCCAGCATGTGGGAGGCCAAGACAGGAGAATCACTTGAGGTCAGGAGTTTGAGACCAGCTTGGGCAACATAGCGAGACCCTGCCTCTACAGAAAACTTTAAAAATTAGCCAGGCACATTGGTGCATGCTTGTGGTCGCAGCTACTCGGGAGGCTGAAGCAGGAGGATCTCTCGAGTCCAGAAGTTTAAGGCCGTGATGAGCAGCTATGATTGTGCCGCTGAACTCTAGCCTGGGTGACAGAGCAACATCCTGTCTCTCAAAAAAGAAAAAAAAAGGTTGCACACGAAACAGACTAACCCGCAATAAACAAAATTATATTGCTTTAATAAGTTAACAATAAAACAATATTGGGATTAAGGAGAAGATAATGATCCTTTCCTTTCCACTACTATAATCATCACCACCAATGATCAAATGGTACTCATGAACCCTATTCCCAAGTGACTCAAATTCTTCACAAAGCTACCGAAATCCAAAACATTCAAAAAAAGTTTAGCTAATTCAACCTGGTCCTTATGAAAACTAACCAGAGTGCTTTTGCAGAGTCATAAGCATGCCTCCATTAAAAGTATTCTTCCATAATTCCAAAGCAAGTATGACAATACCATTACTTTGAAGTGTATTTTTGTTTGTGTGTTAGACAGGAGGTCTCCCTATGTTGCACAGGATGTGTTGAACTCCTGGGCTCAAGCAATCCTCCTACCTCAGCCTCCCAATTAGCTGGGACTACTGGTATACAACATCACACCTGGCTTTATTTTTTACTAGGATTTCTCAATTTGTATGTGGGGGTCATATTTTCTCAGTCGCCATCCTGTTGCAAAATCATGGCCAATTTATTCCATCTTTGATTGGCAATTTTGTTCTCAAAGAAACTCTAACTCCCCGTTTACACTCTAGTCAAATATTCAAACAACAGGGCTCTGATTACTTAGGACAGTCTAACCCTTTAACAACCGTAATCTTTACAGGAAGCACACTTCTATTTGGTAATAGAAATATATATGGGGCTTTATAAAAATGATCAATTTTTCTTTTACTTTCCTACAAAGGTTATGTTTTAAACTTTCTTCAATGTTTTAGAAGACCCTCAAGCTGGAATCTAATTTTAAAATGAAACAAAAATGTCCAGAATGTCACATTTCCTCTGCCTTCACTTCTCTTACTCTCATGCCTATGTATTACAATCATATCAATATTGCAAGACCCATTAAAATCCATCAACTGTAATGAATTTCCTGATCCTTGCCACCTCACTTCTCCAAGCTAGGTGTGATCTATCCTTCCTCTAAATTCCTATTAACACTTAGTGGTTCTCTTATGTTATTCATCACTGCCCTGTTAGTACAAGTTAAATGGGTACTTGTTTGTCTCACATTTGAGTTTGTGAGCTCCTGGAAGTAAGGGAGTATGTCTTATTTATAAATTTCCCATAATGACTAGTATACTAACATGTATATATCAAGGATATAATATTTTTTTTAGATAAATGACGGAATAAAATCTATGGGTTGCTGTGATTAACTATAGTCTTAGGATCCTACATACCTTTATATCACCCCTTCACAAACATAAAAACAAATTCAAAAGCCTAGTTCATGTGATACTTGGAAAGAGAGGAAAGAGGCTATGTGCCAAACTAATAGGGAACAGAATGAGGGATTATAAAATATCCTTTGTGTTTCATTACCCAATGGCTATAAACTTTTGAAAAAATAGTATTCTAATAATTATAATGATAATGCAATAAATTATCATAAATATTTGTTTAATGTTTCATAGGTTTTAACATATATTTTACATTGTCTACAGACAGCCAATGAAATAAGTAGGGTGGATTTATTAACTATGACTTTTATTTTACAGTCGAAGAAGCACATTCAGGCAGTTTAACCATCGTACCCAAGGTCATTCAACTAAGAGGCAAATCAGAATTGGAACCTAAGTCTGTCTGACTATAAGTCCTACATGTTACATTATACCTCACAGTTGCCTCTCAGACTCCAGAAGGATGCACAGTGTTTACCTTGTTTCACCCCAGCAATGTGAATGGTTTTTGCACACTCTTCTAATCTCTGATTAGTCTGCCCATGGCTTCTACATTGGGCGCACAATTGCAAGACAAGAAGGTAGAATTAAAAGTGAGATCTGTGGCCATGGAATGAAAGCAAACAACAACAACCAAAAAAAAAAACCTGGCAGGCCTAGTCAGAAACTAAACTCATCAATACTGTATGTTAACCAATTGAATCGATGAGCTGTGTGTTACTAGTGAACATCCAGTGGGATTGCTAATATTTTTCAAAATTTACGTGTAATTAACACATTTGTTCTCTTCTAAATCATGATTCTTACCTTTATAACAGAAGTACCAGCTCTGGAGAGAGGACTGTGAATCTGGGCTGCAGCAGCCATATTGGCGATAGTACTGAGATGGTTCATCTGATTCATTGCCATGGCAACTGATGCAGGAGGTAAGCTGACTGGAAGTAGGGGATGAGGCATCATCATAAATGGCAGATCCAGCCCTAAAACAGACAATGAATGTTAAATTTGTTACACTATGAGTCTATAAAATAGTTTGTAAAAAAGCATCTAAATTCATATTTGTTGGCTTTTTTTTAAATCAAATTTTATTATATTATCCTACCCCTTTGGGCTACTAATAGTACATATGGTATTTTATACTGTTTAATAATTTTTAAAATCCTCCTATATCCACACTTTTTTTTATTTCAGAGTATTATGGGGGCACAAACATTTGGGCTACATATAATACCTTTTAATTATAAATATGTTTTGTTCTTGCTTTCAGTCCCAAAATATTTATAAGATGCAATCTTTTTTCCTATAAAAACCAAAAAAAATCTTCAAGCCAAACATCATTGCATTTAAAAAATAAGAACTTTCTTTTTAATCATTATTTTTTCTCATTCAATTAAAACATTATAATGATAATCTATCGATATGTTGATAATTTCCAGCTTAACACTTTCTTTAAAAGACATAATAGAGGTACTGGTAAGGCAGGATGTAGATTCTCTAAACTTCAGAATTATTGAAGAAAATAAGACTTGGAATATATTATATCCTTTTAAATATAAATCCCTGAAATTAATGCTTATAGCTCTAATTTGAAGCCTTTGTCAATAAAGAATAACTTCCCTACCAAAATATCAGCTCCTTTAAAAGTTTAATAACAAATATCAATATTGTTGAGTAGTATCAGGAATTCCATTTGTTTTCTTATGCAAGTTGAAATAATTTTTACATATTTGAAATATCTTAAAGAAGATATTTAAAGACATTAAAGAATATCTCTCAACTATCAACCACATTCCATTTGTGGTAGCCATAGATATGTAATCATGTAAAAGACAACAGACTAAAATTGTTGTCTACTTATCCCTTGTCAGGTTGGGATTTGTGAGAGGAAAGGCCTTTGAGCAGAGGCTAGGGAAAGTTAGCCTACCATTATGAATGTTAACATGAGTATAAGTAAACCATAGCACTTTACAATGTATTTTATTTATTTATTTATTTTTACAATGTATTTTAAAATATTCCCTCTATAGTAATCATGTGCTATTTTGGATAGAAGCCCCAAAACCAATTATCTTTAATAGATGTTCTAAAACATCCTTGCTTATAGTTTTTCTAAATTATGATAGACTACAGAAATTCTACGATGGGCAACATTTATGCTGATCCTACACAAAATTATCAGTTATTAGTAACAGGCCTTTTTTCTTTTTGTCATCCTTTAATTTTTCTTGTTTCCCATATCATAATAGAAAAAGAGAACATCTGTGAATCTATAGGAAGTATATTCAGAGGCCCCCTAAATCTCATTCTTCAAAACAACAGCGGCATCAATACAAACATTCAAAGCATGTTTATTTAGGACAAAGATTTTTCTCCTACTGTGTGATTTGTCTTTACATTGTCTTAACAGTGTGTTTCACAGACCAGTTTTCAATTTTAATGAAGTCCAATTTTAATGGAGGTTAAAAGAAAAAAGTTGTGTTAATTTATTTGAGGATTTGAGGTCCATCTCCTGATTTCAAATATAATGGGTGATTTAAAGCTGTTAACAAGAAAATACAAAGGCAGCACAAGGCAATGAAATACGTTTCCAGATAGAATAGGTCTCATACAACACTAAAGTAATCATCTCGATTAAAGGAATTTCTAAATAAAGAATACATCATTCAGCCATCGGTTTTCTGATGAAGATATCCACAAAATGCAGTGTTATCAGAATTACACAAGGTTAAAAACGAACCTAGAAACTGAAATTTTGCATGGAATTCAAGAAAGGGATAATTCTCCATACTTCCTATGGCTCTATATCTCAGAGAATATCAATAAAATATTTTAAACTTTTCTTTTATCAGTGTTTACTTATGGCTCCTGATCTCTAAATCCTTTTTCAGAACAATCAACCAAATCAGACATATCAGCTATGAAACCTCTTTCCTGGGATTATTAAAGTATCTGAGAAGCCTAATGCAAAGCTTATAACACTGAATTCAAAATGGCCTTCCCCACCATCTTATATTTATTTTATTGTTAAAAATTCTATTTTAAATTATGAATTATAATTGTATATATTTATGAAGTACAAAGTGATGTTATGGTATAGGTCTATAAGGTGTGATGATTAAATCAATCTTATTAACATATTTATAACCTCAAATACTTATTCTGGACCACATTATGCTAAATGAAATAAGTCAGGCACAGAAAGACAAACACAGCATTATCTCATTTATATGTGGAAGCCACTCCCTTTTAAACCAAAAGTTTGTTTTCAGTTAGCCTTCCAAAATTACTTAGATGTATATGCATTTTATCATGTACTCATCATATAGCTTATGCTGTAATGATGAGATATTTTATAACATATATTAAGTTAATCACTATTTATCTTTCCCTAAAGCTTTCACATTATGCTTAACATAGTAACAGCCACCAATGACCTAAATAGGTTTCTATATAAGGCTCTCATTTACCACAAACGCAAGATAATTATAGACTTCAGTCCTTCTTTGTGAACACAGTGCTTCAGTGGCAAATTGATCAAACTGTAAATGAAAAGTGGCCATCAGTGCCTCCCTTTACTTTTCAAATGCTTGTTCAATTTACACATCCCTTAACAGTGTAACAGTCTTTCCTCATTCTCCAACTATTTTCAGCATCACTCAGACACCATCTGGCCATATCAAGAAATATGCATACTTAAAGTCCAATTGACATGCAAAGTAAATGCAAACTACTAAAAGAATTTAACAGCCAGTTGAAAGTTTAAAAATATAATTCATCAAACATTTCAAATGACAAGGAAGGACTTAAAAGTCACACTTTCAGGTCATGACCTGCAATAACTAACCATCAATTGACTATAATGCCTTGGATTCTAAGTTAATATTTACATTACAGGACAGTTTAATGGTGACCCCACCTGAGTTCCACATGCAAAGTGTATGCAAATACTGAATAATGTAAGTGAACCTTTTCCCAAAGCTGAAAACATTAAATTAAAAGTCAACAATAGTACACAACACTCCAGCAATCTGGCTCACTTAGTCACATGCCAAATATATCCACAGCCTTAATTGTACGGTAATGAAGACAAATGCTGTTCTAAAAATCACCAAAATGGATCATCTCTTTCCTGTCAACCTCAAGGACATCATACAAGCTACTATAAGCATCATTTCTAATGCATCCTGGTATTCCAGCAACTCCTATACTTTTTTACATAAGTGCACAGTACCACCTCTTCCTAGCCACGAAGGGTACAAACTTCAGTAATCCTCTAATTCTTCCCCTAAATCCCACATTGATTTGCTTTCCAAGTCATGTTGACCTCTATAATATCTTCCCATTTCTACAGTGACTGCCGGGCATCAGTCACCTCACACCAATACTCTGTCTTCCTGATTGATCTTTCTGGGGCTTTTCGTTTGTCTTCCTGCTCCAATTTTAAGACTTCCAGTGTTTATTTACTGCTTCTAGAATAAAATACAAATTGTTTTATTTCATCAGAAATTACCTTTCTAGTTTTGATATTTCATTATGTTCCTCTATGTATGCTCCACTGAACTATATGCTGTTCTCTACAGTTTTAATTTACCTTAGCCTTCACTCATGTTGATGCCTCTGGAATATGTCCCTCTAACCCGATTTATTTGCCTATGATAAAAGTTTTCTTCTTTTTAAAAAAAAATAGTAGACTATTTTTAGAGCAGTTTTATGTTCACAGAAAAACTGAGCAGAAATTACGGAGAATTTCCTTTTACCTCCATTCTGCCAGCACTCATTGCCCCTCTTATTAAATCCTGCATTAATATGGCATATTATTACAATTTACAAATCAATATTGATATCTTATTATTAAATAAAGCCCACAGTTGATAGTAGAGTTTATTTTTGTGTTGTACACTTCTACGGGTTTTCAGAAATGCATAATATTATGTATCCACCATTATATTATCAAACAGAGTAGTTAAACTATGGTAAAAATCCTCTGTGCTCTGCCTGTTCATCTCTCCCTCCTCCCTAACCTCTGATATTTTTACCGTCTCTATAGATTTGCATTTTCCTGAATGCCATATAGTTGGAACCATACCCTATTTATCCTTTTCAGATGGGCTTTATTCACTTAGCAATTTGCACTTAAGGTTCATTCAAATCTTTTCAAGGTTGATAGCTCATTTGTATTTATTGCTAAAAATTGTTCCATGGTATGGATGTTCTTCAGTTGGTTTAATCATTCACCCATTGAAGGATACCTTGGTTGCCTCTAAGTTTTAGCAATTAGGAATAAAGTTGCTATAAACTTTGGTATGTAGGTTTTTGTGTGGATATAAGTTTCCAATTCATTTGAATAAACAGGGAAGACCATGTTTAGCTTTGGAAGAAATGGCCAAAATGTCTTCCAAAGTGACTATACCATTTTGCATTCCCACTGGCAATAAATTCAAAGTTCTTCCTGTTGCTCCAAATCATTTTCAGCAAGGGATGTCGACAATTTTGGATTTTAGGTATCGCAGGGGTATCTCGTTGTTTAAATTTGCAATTCCCAATGACATATGATGTTGCACACATTTTCTTATGTTTATTTGCCATCTATATATATCTTCTTTGATGAGGTGTCTGTTCAGGTCTTTTGGCCATTTTTTTAACTGGGTTGTTTATTTCTAATTGTTGAGTTTTAAGAGTTCTTTACAAATATTCCATCACCCCTTTATCATATACATGTTTTGTAAAGATTTTCTCCCACTCATTGGCTTGTCTTTTCATTCTCTCAACAGTGTGTTTCACAGAGCAGTTAAGTTTAATAAAGTCCAACTTATAAATTTTTTTAAGTATCATGCTTTTGGTATGTATCTAAAAACTCATTGTCAACCTAACATCACCTAGATTTCCTTTGACATTATGTTCTAATAGATTTAGAGTGTGCAATTTACATTTAGGTCCATGATCCATTTTGAGCAAATTTTTGTGAAGAGCATATGGTCTGTGTTTAGGTTCATTTTTTTTTGCGTGTGGACTTCCAATTTATCATATACATGTTTTGTAAAGATTTTCTCCCACTCATTGGCTTGTCTTTTCATTCTCTCAACAGTGTGTTTCACAGAGCAGTTAAGTTTAATAAAGTCCAACTTATAAATTTTTTTAAGTATCATGCTTTTGGTAT
>CAUYSK010018402.1:0-31764 GCA_963575035.1 Avahi laniger
GTTTTGCATGGCTTTGCCCTGAAGGAATATGTAAATATGTTAGTTCACATATCAAAAGCTGCCTCACCTCAGGAAGGCATCTCACCAATCAGTAGCGCTTTCCATGGCAATGCTTTCTCAGACCTGTTGGCTTTCATCTGATGTTTCTGTATGACAAAGCTTGGTATGGGGCCAGGGGTTGAGAAATGATCAAAGAGTGCCCACCTGACAGAAACCTGCAACTAAAAACAATTAGCCAAAGGGACAGTTCCTGCTTCACTCCTGACTACCTGTCTCAATCAACAAAAAACTAAATAAAGAAATATAGAGGCTGGGCACGGTGGCTCACGCCTGTAATCCTAGCTCTCTGGGAGGCCGAGGCGGGAGGATTGTTTGAGCTCAGGAGTTTGAAACCAGCCTGAGCAAGAGCCAGACCCTGTCTCTACTGAAAATTAGAAAGAAATTAATTGGACAACTAAAAATATATAGAAAAAAAAATTAGCCGGGCATGGTGGTGCATGCCTGTAGTCCCAGCTACTCGGGAGGCTGAGGCAGGAGGATTGCTTGAGCCGAGGAGTGTGGGGTTGCTGTGAGCTAGGCTGACGCCACGGCACTCACTCTAGCCCAGGCAACAGAGTGAGACTCTGTCTCAAAAAAAAAAAAAAAGAAATTCTGACATGTGCTACAACATGGATGAACCTTGAAAACCTTATGCTCAGAGAAATAAGCCAGCCACAAAAGGGCATAGAGGCGGAAAGTAGAATGAATGGTCATTGCCAGGAGCTGTGGGGAGGTGGAACCAGAAATTAGTCATTAATAGGTGTAGAGTTTCCATTTGGGAAGTTGAAAAAGTTCTGGAGATGGATGGTAGTGATGGTTGCATAATACCATGAGTGTGCTTAATGCCATTGAACTGTACACTTGAAAATGGTTAAGTTGGTAAATTTTGTTACGTATATTTCACCATAATTAAATTTTTTAAAAGGCAATACACTGTTAATTTAAGATGCTAATGTTGATTTGGTTATTTCCTTGTTTTTGTGTCTTTACAGGTGGCAATTTCACAGATATATTTTGCTCTTTCTATGTGGTGATCATATTGTATCTTCATAATGTCTTTTTTCTTCATCCTTTTGCTTAGTATATTATTTGAAGCTTCTCTTAGAATGGTCACTCTTTAGCTATCTCTTTACTTGGAACATTTTCAGTGTTTTTGGCAATCCTGTTTATGTGTTTGAGAATACTATCTTTTAGCTTTTAGCATGAATCTATTAATATCTTATAAAATATCAAAAGGTATGAAATACAATACTGGACTGCCTTGAGCAAGGACCTCACTCCATTGCTATTCAAGATTGAGACTTTGGGGTTCTTTGAGTCATGTAGAATTGGTTAAAACTTGGAGATTGTTAATCATTATTTTGATTGTCAGACTTCCTGACATTTCTGAAAAATGTGAAGAAAAATGTTTTTATACTCGTGGAGAAAATGGTATTCATAATGTGCTTTATGAGCTGCAAATTAGTACATACCGTTCACTTGGCTGGTCTTGACCCCACCATTTGAACTAAAAAGTTTGCTAGCCAGTAACTTATAATTTCTTGATATAAACTATATTAAAGAGAAGTTATAAAATAGTCAACATGTCAAAATACTGTATAGTAAACTGAAATTTTGTTTCCTAAAAGTAATGGAAGTCAATTTAATCCAATGACATTTTTGAGTGCCTATTATGTACCAGGAATTCTATGAGGCCTCATGAGATGTGATTCTTGCCACCAGGCAATTTAAAGTGACTTTGAAGAGGATCGTAGCACACATTAAAATGTTTAACCTTTTGCTTTTCAGCGAGTGGGCCACGGTAATGACAACCATGCTGACGCCGACCGCTCTCCTATATTTCTTCAGTTTATTGATTGTGTTTGGCAAATGACAAGACAGGTGAGAGATTTCAAGTGTATTTCTGACCTATATAGTCTTTGATTTAAATATATCTTTAAGATTAGATAAACTTTCATTGCTGTTTCATTCAAAATGAATGCATATGTGTAAAATATGACCCTTTATGTTATTTACTACAATTTAATTCTAATTCACTTGGCAATATATGCAGAAAATCAGAAACAGTCAATTTCACACCAAGTTACTTGTCTCTGCAATGGTTCTTGTCAATCATCTTGTCTACCAGCTGTGGGAACCAAGGCCCTCCTCCTCAACAGATTCTGCTTCTATCACTCCAGTTTGTCAGGTTAAGGAAACAGTCTCCTGCTGAGCAGTTAAGCTAAGATGTGGCCAGATGTTAGCAATGAGGATGTGAATGAACTGCTGGTCAATGGGATTAGACCAGGGAATCCAGGGATTTCCGCACTCCGCCCCAGGCCACAGACCCTCCCATGCCAAGGGAAATGAGTATCCAAGAACCAGTGGCGGATAAGAAGCTGCTAGCACTTCATTGTTAGCTGTTGCTTAGTTCCCAAACCCCAATGCACAGAGCACCATAAGCAAGGGAGCCATACAGGGATCCCCTTCCCTGAGCCAGTCAAGCCTGACAGCTTTAGTTCCAAGTAGTCCATGGGGCCCAGGCTGTTTTTTCCCTCATCTCCAACATCCAAACCTGAGTTTGGGGTCTTACACTTGTGATACAAGATACTGCCAGGGAAATGGACCTGGAACCAGAGGGAGGGAGGAGGCAAAGGAGAAAGTAGTTTCCCTCACTGTCTGCTGCCCAGCCTGGCTGAGGGGGTTATGGGGAAAAGAATAAGTTTAGGGGGCTGAGAACCAGGGTCTGGGGCCTCTCCTTCCTGGTAATTTACCAGGAGCTCTGGCCATGGCTGCTTCTGTCATGGGGAAGGGAACAGAGAGCTGCTGGTGATCTGTGGGGATTCTACCAAGAGCCATGATGCTCCCGATTGATCCTCCTCGTAGCTTTATCACAGTCACCCTAGGGCCTTTGTAGAGGACATCTGCCTCCTCACTGCAGAAAGTCTGTGAAATAGCAGTCCTGTTTCCCCACTGTGAGCTACTGTTGCTGATGGCAGTGTGTGTGGTGGGGCAGAAAGAACATTGACAAGCACCACACTGTCTGTGCCGCCCCCTCTACCTCAGCTGGGCCTGTTCCCCAGCAGCTCTGCCCTGAGGAGGACCTGGAGGCCCCGGAGCCATGGCTGTCCACCTTGAGCGCATACTGTCAGCACCTAGGAACTTTTGGAGAGCCTTCTTCCTGTGGGCCTAGGGAGAGGCTTAGGTGTGTGTAAAAAGTTCCCCGGGTGATTCAGATTTGCAAGTGAGTTTGAAGACCAGTGATCTAGACTGGTGCTCCACAGGTGGTCCTGGGACCTGCAGCCTCTGCACCCCCTGGGAACTTGTTAGATACGCTAATTTACAGGCCCCATTGCAGGACCTGCTGGTGCTCTCGGCAGGGAGGCCCAGCACTCTGGTTTCACAAGCCCTTGAGGGGATTCTGATGTATGCTGAACTTTGAGATTCAACTTTGAGCACCAGTGTTGCTCTAGACCAACACTGTTCTAACATTAATGAGCAGATGAATCTGGGGTTCTTGTTGAAATATGATTCTGATTCAGTGAGTCTGGGGTGAGCTGGAGATGTTGCATTTCTGACAAGCTCCCACGTGATACTGCTGGTTCATAGACCACACTTTGAGTGCCAAGGGGTCTAGACAGCACAGACTACCTTCAGAAATAAGAATCAAAGGAAGGAGGGTTCTGAGTAGCCAAAGTAGGTTCCGCTGAGTCCTCAGGCCCTCGCTCAGAACTTATACTTACTTTTAGACCCAGCTTTAAAAAACTGATTGTGGTCTCACACGATCTGATTGCCAGGTCACAGCTGATTAAAAGCAGCCAGTTGGAGAGCTGGCCCGGGTCAGAGGGCGTGGTCTTAGAGGTAGGCATGGCAGCAGTTCAAGTGAAAGTTAACAGCAAACATATACTCAAAAGGCATGGAGGCTGGCCAGAAGCCTTACTGTTTTATAGTGCCATGCACTATTACCATTTGTATTGACGTTACGCCAATAACACAATTAAATGATTGTTACATTCAGGTTATTAAGACAAGAAAGTATGGGATACATGTTAGAAAAATTGCATAAAAAGGTCGAACACAAAAAATAATTCCAGTGCTTCTAAAGGGATAAGCATCATTTTTGAAGATGCAAAACAGCTTTATCTCTCCAAAATGCCCAGATTAAATGTGTGTATTTTTTGACATCTTCAAACTGACTTCCATTCTTCATTTTGCTTAGTGCCTATTTTCATGTCAAAGGTATGTCATTTTTTGTACCGTTTATTGCATTTTAAGAAAAAAAAAGAGTTTTGAATTAGAACATTTCAGATGTCACTCACAGCTCTAAGATTCTGTCCATGAAATGTATGTATAATTTCTTTTAAAATAACATTGTTAATGCTTTAGAAGCAGAGACATTAATGGTCAGTCTTTAATTATCAGTTAATAAGTGAATGAGATATATAGTGGGCTAGTAAAAGATTCATTCATGTAAAAGATTATTTTTAGGTTGCCTACTGCTAAATTGAGTAAGCTAACTCAGTGTAAAGTTGTCAGAAATATCAGAATAAAATGAAGTAGTTAGTATGTAGACAAACTGATAGGAAGGGAAAAAATAAATGAAGGAATATTTAGAGAAGAGTCCCAAAGACATTCTATCATATCCATAGTTTAATAGAATCTTTACCCTTTGAGATAGGTTTAATAGTCATTGATATTTTTGTTCTGCAAGAGTTGTAGAATTTTATTGTAGATTACTGTAGATTTTTGGGGACTATACTTTTTAGGGAAATGGTACAGTTTCCAGGAGAAGAGGCCAAAACAAACTATGAACTGCAGAGACTTAGTCTTTTATTTTTATTACTCTAGCTGCTACTGTGTTCCCCCTGAGCTGTTTTCTGAGTTGAGTTTAATGCCACGATGCCCTTTGAAAGTGTGAATGGCAGTCTTGACCCACCATCAGTATGTGGAGTCTTTGTTTTCCAGTGCTGATGGGCTTGGACTGAGCTCTGCCCACTTTGACCCTCCAATATCAGGTACCCAGTTGGCCAGAATAAGGCTTGTAGTCAGTGGCACTAGAACACACCCACAGAAGCACCCAGATCCAGAATGCATGTTTAGGGGCTAGGAATAGAGACTGATTGTCTTAGTCTGTTTGGGCTGCTAGAACAAAATACCATAAACTGGGTGGTTCATAAAGAACAGAAATTTATTTCTCATAGTTCTGGAGGTTGAGAAGTCCAAGGTCGAGGTACCAGCAGATTTGGGGTCTGGTGAGGGCTAACTTCCTGGTTCACAGATGGCTGTCTTGTCACTGTGTCTTCATTTGGCAGAAGGGACAGGGGAGCTCTCTTGGACTCTTTTATAAGGCCACTAATCCCATTCATGAGGCCTCTACCTTCATGACCTAATTACCTCCCAAAAGCACCACCTCCTAATACCATCACCTTGGGGGTTAGGATTTTAACATATGAATTTTGGAGGGACACAGTTAGTTCATAGCACTCATGACTTAGAAAATATGTCCATAAATTGCTGTCTTGTTAGTAAATGTTTGTTTTTAAACATTTGAAAATATAGGACAAAACCCTAGGTCTTTCATTCCTATTCTTGATTTAATAAAGCTTCAATATACATAAATGTTATATATCTGCTTAAAATTCATAAATTCTGTGTTGCCAATAATTTATGAATAGGGCATAACTAAGCATAGAAAAATGCTGGGAAATGCAGACATAGTGTGCTTGGCCTTTTAAAAGATAGCCATTTGGAATGTGAGGCCACTGTGGGAGTTGCAAAGGGCAATCTTAAAGGCTCCAGGAGAGGATTAACCAGTACCTGTCATTAGCATTTCAGCCAAGGATGTTACACCATTGACTTAGTTCATCTAAGAACAAGAATGCTAGTAAGAACCACCACCAGAGCTAGTTTCCAGAGCTTTCTGAAAGTGATATTCTGATGGGGCTCCTTAGAACAGAGTTGTGTGCCTCTGTGAGAGTAATCCTTAAGACGGGGTGGGAAGCAAATCTTAATCCAGTGTATCTGAGCAGAATTCCTTAAGTTAGCCTGGTGAGGAAAAGAACAATTTCAGGTAGAGTTTGGACAGTGCTGGGTCGACCGTTGTTTCTCATTGAAAAGTCTGTTGCCAGTCTTTAACGTAGTAAAGCTAAGTTAAAAAATAAACTTGTCTGTCAGTAATAATCCACATTGTCACTCGAGAGGTGCCAGGATTAGTCATGACAGTGTACAAACATCACTCTGATATAAGTCTGTAAAGTAAACTGACCTACATAAAAACATGCTGGGTAGTTGTATTTGGTTTTGTTCTAATTGGTTTTGCTTCATTTAGTAGGTGATGAATATTTCACTATGTTTTTAAATTAGAATTCTGGCATATGGTAGGCTTTCAGTACCTGCCTGCTGCAAGGATCATCATTATCATTTCCAGATCATCTCATGGCTACTACATGCCAGCTACTGGCTAGAACCTGCTGGCAATGGTGATAGTTTTCATTGCAATTCTGCAAAACCCCACTAAGAATTACCTAAAAGAATAGAGATGATTGTGTGGTTTTTTTTCCTCTGTTAATATGGTGAATTACAGTAATTGATTTTTTTATAACATCAACTTTCAAATATTAAGCCAGCCTTGCATTCCTGAAGTATGCCCCACTTGGTCTTGTCGTATTACTCTTTTTATGTATTGCTGGGTTCAATTTGCTCATGTACGTTGGTAAAGATTAGAAGATGTATGTTCATGGAATTGTGTTTGTGGGAAAGTCTTAGTTAGCAGTTTCTTTAGTAGATGCAGAGCTATTCAAATTTTCTGTTTCTTCTTGCGTTATTTTAGGTATATATTATGGCTGGGATCCACCCTCCGCCCAGCTCTGTGGCCTGGAATATGCCTGCAGGTGGGAGCTGGGACAAAAGTAGGGCTCCCCTCAGTTTCCCTTCTCTTAGGGTCACAGGCCTGTGCTGTTTGTTGTCAGTGTCTGAAAACAGTCATATCGTATGTTTTGTCCAACTTGCCTGTTGTTTCTGGCAGAAGGCTGAGTTTGGGCTTTGTTCTCCCATCGTGGTGAGGAGTGGAAGCTGCACGAGCTGCTTTGGGCATTGGAGCGTACAACAAACTTTGTTGCCTCTGGTGGTTTCTCAGCCAGATCTGTCTATAAGCTTGGTCTCGAAACTATAGATAGTTAAGTTTTACATTGGCTCAGTCTTCTTTTCAATCTTTGACTCTGTTCCAATTTGCAGTTTAGCTGTCTTTCACAAAAAGTAGTATTACTTTGTTTTAGAAATTGGACTTTAAGACTAAATCTTATTTTTCTCTCCATTTAAGTTTCCTTCAGCGTTTGAGTTTAACGAACTATTCTTGATTACAATTTTGGATCACCTTTATAGCTGTCTCTTTGGGACCTTTTTGTGCAACTGTGAACAACAGCGATTCGAAGAGGTAAGTATGTGGTGTTCTCGTCTGTTGCTTGCCCTGTTCTGAGCCCTCTCTCCCAGGAAGTGCCACTGCAACAGAAGGACTGAGTGGAGGGAGGATGTGGGCTCCAGCCCTGGTGGGTATAAGGCAGGTTGCACTAGGTACACTTCCTGGGCTCTGGCAGCCTCACCACATATGTCTAAGACAAGCCCCTTACTTCATAGATACGGGAGGCTGGGGCCCAGAGAGCCCAGGGCTCTCTCAGGAGTAGGGTCAGTGCTAGACCCTGGACCTCCTGCCTCTGAGTTCATGTACTTTCCATTGCACTGACTCCAAAATAGTATAAATCTGCTTTTCATTCTCTGTGGTGTTGGGCAGAATCATACTTGGGAACTTAAAAAATCAAGTCTAGCCAAAAGCCTCACTTTAGGTAGCAAGCTAAACTTTTTTGTCTGTGGAGCTGGTTTAAAAAAAAAAAATAGCTGCCAAGCTTCTCAGAGTTACATTTCACCTCTTCTTCCTTTTCTCCTCAGTTAGGGATAAAAGAAAGAAACGGTCAAAAATGAGAAGACAGTGGTAAAAGGCAGCTTAGAGAATATCGTCCAGCTAATCCAAAGGGACTACTGCCTATGAGCTAAGTGTGTTAGAACATTACAGAATTCAGGGGAAAACAGTCCATCAGCAACGCCCACCTCCCTCCCTCGCAGCAGCCTCCCCACAGTTGACCCCTCCCTCATCCCGTGACCCTACTTCCTGTGCCTCTGCCCTACCTCACTCACTGGCCTCCCCCGCTCAGTCTCTGGCTGTCTGGCTGGATGCCATTTTAACCAGTCTCTAAAGTTGTAGTCACTTTAGAGACTGGGCCCAGTCCCTGGTTGTCTTCTCAGGCTGAGCCCTGTTCTCTCTCTGTAGGTGACTTTGTCTAGCCTCAGGGATCTAAATGCCACTCCCAGAGTGCTAGGATTACAGACATGAGCCACCGCGCCCGGCCCCTTTGTCCATTGTTAAATTGGGTTATCTTTTAGTATTATTGTAGAGTTCCTTATACATTCTTTATATACACAAGTCCCTTATATATGATTTGCAAAAATTTTCTCCCATTCTGTGGATTTTTTTACTTTTTTGATGGTATCCTTTTTTAAAGCACAAAAGTTTTAAACTTTGATAAAGTCCAATTTATCTATTTTTTCTTGCTTGTGCTTTAGGTATCATATCTAAGAAACCATTGCTTAACCCAAGGTTATGAAGATTTCCTCCTATGTTTTCCTCTAAGAGTTTTACATTAATAGTTAAAACTAAAACGTTTTTACATTTAGGTCTGTGACCCATTTTAAGTTAATGTTTATATATAGTGTGAATTAAGGATCCAACTTCATTCTTGTGTGTGTTGGCTATCTAGTTGTCCCAGTGTCATTTGTTGGAAAGAATATCTTTCTCCCGTTGAATTTTCTTGCCACCATTGTTGAAACTCAGTTGACCATAATGTGAGAGTTCATTTCCGTACTCTCTATTCTATCCATCTATGTGTCTATCCTTATGCCAACAACACCAGTATTGATTACCGTAGCTTTGTAGTAAGTTTTGAAAATAAGGAAGTGTAAGTCCCCCTACTTTGTTCTTTTTCAAGATTATTTTGGTTACTCTGGACCCCTTGAATTATTGCTGCTGTTTCTCTTATACAATATATAAAAAATGAAATGGTCCTAATTGAATGTTCCTGCATTTAGCTACCTTGTGGGAAGTGAGCAGCAGAGAAAATTCTCTTGGTCTTGCCATTTTCTTATTTGACTTTGCCATTGTGTTTGTTCTATTGTTTAATGTTTACCTGCCCCACCATTCCTGCAGATTTGAGTGATTTCACTCAAATGAGTGATCCAAGTAGTTACAGAGTATAATTCAATGACATGCTTCTCTATATAGAGCTGCTCCAGCCTGCCACCATGGCACATTTTTCTCCAGATAGTGATGATTTTCCATTGCGAGTAATCTTAACTGTAAATTTTACCCATGTTTCTCAATATTAAAAGTCACAAAAGCAAACTTTACACCAGAATAAAAAAAATATGATTGATGGGCACTATCATCCTGTGATTGTTAGAAAGTTCTCATTCTGCCTTCCCATAGACACTGTTGCTAGATGCTACCTAACTTCAGCAATACCTTTTTCCAGGAGACCAAGCAGTGTGTGTTTCCCATGTTGTCCCGGCATGAGACCATGACTGGTGGGGAGATGGGGGTAGGGCTTAGTAAATGTTGGTGAATTTTCCAGCATTTGAATTCACTTCATTAGTCCAGTCGTTTTCTCCATGTTATGCTAATTCTTAAAATAAACTTTTCTTCATATCCTCATTATATTTCTTTTTTGTTTTTCAGGATATATGTACAAAGACTATATCTTTATGGTCATATATCAATAGTCAGCTAGATGAATTCTCCAATCCTTTCTTTGTGAATTATGAAAACCATGTGTTATATCCTGTTGCTAGTCTGAGTCATTTGGAATTGTGGGTAAACTATTATGTACGATGGAATCCACGGATGAGACCTCAGGTATCTTTTTTTCTTCTTTTTAAGAGCATGTCTATCTTTCCACTGTCCACATATGACCTCACTTAGCACTCACAACAATCCCATGATGCAGAGGGTGAAGGGAAGGTTCAGGGAAGCCGTAAGTTGCCCAAGCTCTTGCTGCCTGGTGTGTGCAGCCATGGAAGGATGGCCCCGAGCAGGGCCCAATCCCTTCACTGGCAGTGAGTCACCACCTGATCTGGGACAAGGTCCTAATCATCACTGAGACGTCACACGCTCGCCAAACATGAAATGGATCTATACCAAGTGCCTGGCACAGTGGTAGGTGGGTGGTCTAGCGTTTTGCCTTTTCCCTATACTGTGCTACAATAGGAGGGAGAACTGAGAAATCCATGGGCCACAGCTTTTTGTCCTCAACACAAGCAGCATGTAGCACATACACCCCAGGTGCTAGGCACACAGCATGCTGGGGAGCAGACTGGGCCTCGGTGGTGGTGGCTAGAGAGGCAGGTGTAGTTTGGACTTCATCCCGGGGATTGTGGGAACCACCCAGGGTCTACATGACAAGGCCAGGTATAAGAACCAAAGCCTGCACCCACCTTCCAGCAGCTTCCTCCTCACTCCGGCAGCACTGCGGTGGGTGGGAATGGGCAGTACAGTGCAGACTGGCAGAGATCAGCAGGCAGGCTGGTGTGGCTGGGCAGTGACAGGGGACAGGGAGCCGGGTGGGGTGTAATCCTGCTGGGCCTCTTCTCTGAGGTGGTGGTGGTGGCAGGGTGGCTGCCGGGAGAGGGTCACCCTGGGCATCTGTCAGAGGGTGGCTGGGTGGAGAGGAGGGCCCAGTGGGCCTCCTGTTTTCTTTGGGACCCTCTGGGCTTGTGTCTCACGCATGCTGGCACCCATGGGGCAAACACAACTGGCCCTTAGATGGGAACTTCCTCTAATACAGTCCTGCATTTTAAGCCTCAGTTTTCCATTCCTTCAGGCATGCCCTTGATTTATTGCAAATGAAAATATGAAAAAAGACACAAAAAGCTGCGAGAGGATATGATAGCGGTGCATTTGAGTAGCCTTGTGAACACATAAGATCGTGTATTCCCCTGCGCGTCAGTGACAGGAGCTTGATTGCAAAGTGGTCCCTTATCTGATTGGAATCAAGTGATCCCACAGACAGAGGAAAATACCATATAGGTCCTAAGGGTAAGAGGGGAGCTGGTGCCCACCTCCCAGCCTTTGCTGTCAGACCCCTGTGCTGTCTTCCCTAAGTGCAGCATTTGTTCCTAGCTCCTTGGTGCTGGCTGCCATGCACCGTTATGTTGGAGGTCCCTGGCTACCCTCTCTCGGTGTCTCTCCTCTTTCCATCCCTCCGGGAGGGCTGGTCAGCAGTGGCACCCGTGATGGTGCAGCTCAGTGTTTGAGTGAGTGGAGGCAGACTGGGGCCGACGGCAGAGGGCTTTGAGGCCAAGGTCAGGAGGAAGAAGCCACTATTGGAGGGTGTTAAGTGGTGAGTCACATGGCCTGGAGAGCTCCATGAGGGAGAAGCTGGCTCCTGGGGCTCTGGGCCTCAGTAGGTGCCAAGGAGGTTAGTATGTTAGCTCAGTAAGCTAGGTGCTATGACCATAAAATAATGAGGCTCAAGGAAAACCCTTCTCGTTTCTTTAACTAGCCCTGCCCCTCAATGGGGTTGAGAGAAGCACACTGGGGTGGGGCCAGCTCTCCTGCCTCTGGCGCTGCCCACCCCCGGGGCTTCACTTGATGAAAACACACAGAAGTTGTAGAAAATGCTGATTTAACAGAAATATTTTCAGGCAGCAGAGCTATTTACAAAAAATGCAAAAATACAGAGATTAGAGAGGCTGGGACAGGGTCAACATATAAACAAACATGTGACACAGCGTGTACCTGGCCCCCTCCGTGGATTGTGGTGTGTGGTCTACCTGAGCCTGTGTCCTGAGCAACTGAGGCCAGGGGAGGGGAGCAGAGGGTGAGACAAGCCCCCATGGCACCCTTTGCAGCCCTGCAATATCATGGGGACAGGGTCACTGTACACTGGGCAAGAAGCGGTCCGTGACACGGAGGTGCTGTGGTGGTGAAACATGAAGCCAGCTATGCTGATGTGGAAACGCTGTGGTAAGAACGACCCGTTAACTAGCTTTGTCCATGCTCGCCGCAGATGCCAATCCACCAGAATCTCAAGGAGCTGCTGGCCGTCAGGGCAGAGCTGCAGAAGCGGGTAGAGGACCTGCAGCGGGAGGTGGCCACACGTGCGGTCTCATCCTCGTCCGAGCGGGGCTCCTCACCTTCCCACTCAGCCACTCCTGTCCACACCTCGGTCTGACGGGCAAGACTAGCCATCTTGGGCCATCCTGCTGCTCCACTGTCTCTTGGTGGCTCAGGAAAGGGACCTGGTACTAGCTGTTATGGCTGTAGCTTGTGATCTTGTCTTTTAGGATTAGGCCCAGGGACCATTTGTGTGGCTGGGTGACGGCACCCACTGTTGGCAAGTGCTTGTTGTTTTGTGAACAGCCTGTTACCCTCCTGTCAGTGGTTTCACCAGAGACATCTGTCACACCCACTGTGTGAAGTGACTTCCTATTATCCAGGCAGCTTGGGAGAAACCAGAGTGAATGGAATGCAGTACTTAAGTCTCATGCCATTTCTTTCCAAGTTACATCCTTCACTGAAAACAGACAGACACCATTCACTTAAAGACCACATCGCCAGCCACATGGCTTCCTTCAGGTCGTTGCCACAATGTGGAAACTGTTCTTAAATGAAATATTTGAGGGAGAAGACAAACCGTTGCCATCTATTGTACGGTTCTCTTTGTGCAAGGGGTCCTCCTGTAACAATTACTGTTGTGTACATATAAGGTATTTTTAAAAAAGAGAAACATGCCTTTATTTTCCTATGTCCTTTTTTTACGTTTAGTCACCTGAGGAGGAGGTATCAGCATAACTGGACTGTGTGACAAATTGTTTTCCACTAAACCTCATGCTAATTTTGATGTGGTACATTTGAAATGGTTTGAACTCGGTCGCTTCGGCAATGTGTCACGTCCTCACCTGACCCTGGTACTGAGGCGGCTCGGTGCATTGCTGGGGAGGGCGAGCACCTGGATGCTCAGTCCCCGGTTCTGCTTAGGGGAAGCTGTGCCCAGGTGTTGGCCACCTGGCTGTCACTCCTGGGCCATCAGACCATGCTTCCCCCACCTCTTTACAGATGCTGGCTGCTTGTGTCAAGCAATTCTGCCTTTCCCCGTTCTATGCCTGTATGAAATAATCTCTCATTTTATCCCGTGGCTGCCTGTCAACGTTTGAAAGCAACCACTGTACCGTGGCTTCGGTTTGGAAAAGCATAGCACGCACTTCCCGTGGTTCTTCCCTTCCCAGAGCCAACCGCAGCCTCTCCTCCCGCTTTTGCACCTTCACTTAGCGACTTTGAGCTCTATGATGCCATCAGTCCTCACAGGAATTAGTTTACCATCAGCTGGTCCCATCTGCTAGGGCACTAGAGCCCTTAGCTCCTCTTTGTGACATGCCACAGTGAATAGTGCATGTTTGGGTCCGCACCAGCAGGCCGCACTCCTTCCCTTGAGCTGTGCCCACTGCCGCAGCTCACCGGGACCCCGCCAGCCTGAGGCTCACCTTTCAAGCCAGAGGCGGCCTCAGAAGCTCACAGGGCAACCCCGAGTACGCCTGCATCACAGCGTTAGCTGGTTGGTTTCAAATTACTGGATTCCATGCAAAGTCCCATGTATTGACCTTATTTTTGAAAATATATTAAATGTTTTTATGGTCAAATACATAGAGATTTTTTTTTTTACATTTGGAACCTTCTGATTCTTATAGAAAAAGAAAATTATTATCCTTCTGTAAGATACCAGAAAAATTTCTTCAATGTAATTTGATAACCTAAAGTCAATTCTCCATTTTTATCATCTGGGGAATTTGTTTCTAAATCATAGTACAATCGCTATTAGCTTTTATTTTCCCAACATATCTGAAAGTAGATGATAAACTGGATATTTTCACTGATAGATTTTTTTTAAAAAAAATGAAGACATTTCCTATTTTCTTCCCAGAAGTAGCGTTTAATTCCCCAGCCAACTAGGACTATTAAACTTAGCGTGGACTGAGCGATGCTATGACAGAGCCAGAGAAGCCAAGCTCCTGGCACCCAGACTGGGCCCTATAAGCCCTCACCAGGTGGGGGTGGCTTTGCCAGCGGGATCCCTGGAGACTCCCATTCAATTTTAAAGAAGCACAACGGATCATTTTCTGTCATATGTTCCTAGCACAGAACTGTTTCTAAAACAACTTGAAGCATAGTTTTATTACCTAAGCATTTTTTTTTTTGCATTATTTAAGTGTACTAGGATGTGAGACCTCTATGGTTCAGGTTTTTAAAAACTGGTATTGTATTCGTCTTATCTGATACACTGTATTTCAGTCTGTAATTAAAATGTTTGCTCCCTGCTCTTTTTTGTTGTCTTTTTAAGTATTTCAGATTTTTCCCTTGAAGGAAATTAGTAATAAAATAACATGTATTGAATGTTTTCTATATGCCAACCAGTTAATATATGTAAATGCCATGATTTTCGTTTACTAAATTTTAAATGTAATTTATGAGTCTTGAGTGTTTGGGCTGAAACGGGTAAGTACTCTGATTTTAAAATTGGAAGTACCCCTGTGTTCCGTAACCTTCAGAAAAATGTCGATAACATGGAAAAGGTCTGGAGCCACCTGGCATGTGCAGGCACAGGGCTACGAGGCCTAAAATCGCTATTTCCCCTACTCTTTGGGAGGATTGCTTGCTTTTTCAGGGCTGTAAAGGCCTGGATGAAATTGTACCAGCTCCTGTGTGTCACCCCTCCTATAGAGAGACCTGGGGGTCCCTGTCCCTCTCCAGTCACATCACTGCTGTGGTATTTGGCACAGAGGATCCCCAGCAGTGAGGCCAGAACAGCCAGGCCCCCACTGGCCCTGCAGATCTTCTGCAAAGGAGAATCATGTGGCGGCCTTGGGTTTTACAACTTTGTATATTTTTGCCATAAGCCTAGTTTAGCCAAAAACAAAACAAAAAACCACCAACCAACCTCAGGGTCCACAGTATCTTGTTCACACTGGAACACCCAGCCGTCTCCTCAGTTCGCAAGCCAAGCTGCGAGCTGATGACAAGGACACACTATATCCCAAACAGGCCACTCTCCACGGTGTTGCAACAAGCGATGGGGTGCAGGGCCCCCTGCCTCACTCTGCTCTCTGGTGGAGCAACTACACATACCAGAACCTGCTGTGGTTACTGGCTGGCTTTGAAGGAGGCAGAGCCATGGATTTGGGACGTGTGAGCCTGGGGCTCCAGGCTCAGCAATGGGGGACCACCCCTGGAAGCCCCGCCATACTGAGCTGCTCACTGAGGGGTGAATGCAAGAATTCTCACCTAGGGATGCACCTTCAGCTGGGGGGAATGAGAACAGCTCCACATCACAGATTACGTTAGGAAGAAATAGCATCACTTGACAAAGGAAGTGCCTTCATACCATCAGAATGCATGGATTGACCGGTTAGGTGCCATTTTGTTTAATGCAAACACTAGACAGTTCACAATTCACACTTGGACACAAGCACATAAACACATGTACAGGGGATTCTGAGATCAGTCTCCATTCCTTCCTCGGAGCACTGGCGAGCCTCCCTCAGGTGTCCCCAGGGATGCCCCGCCTCCCTGCCCCTCAGCTTTTGTTTCCTTGGGCTGTGACTTCGCCAGCACGTGCTCAGAGTTGTTAGTTTTCTCTTCCAAATTAAGCTGACACCAATCAGCTATTTTCAGTTGGCCCTTCTAGTCCACTCTCTGCCCCGTCACCTGGGACAGGCCCAAGCTGGTCCATGCAACCTTCAGATAGTCACAAGAGACCGCCTCGGCTTCTGCAGGTGACCGTTCAGAGCAGGCGTAAAATGCCTGCGGGAGGGCAACGTCCCTGGGATGAGTGCTCTGCAAACAGGAGGCTGAGGGGTCTGCTGGGCATGTCCGGTCACCAGGGGCTGCTGCCTGCGGGCCTGAGAGCAGGCAGTGGGCTTTGTGCTGAAGGTACCTAGCTAGGGGACAGCAAAACAGGTCTTTCTTACTTGAAGTCAGTGCTACTGGGAACATGGTTTTCACAGAGTGTTTATGTCACAGCTATAGGGTTTCAAGGTCTTTGCCATCGGATAGGCCTCACCATAAAGGTAAGGTGGAAACCCCCCTGAGGTCATGCCGTCTAGGTAGCTGTAAGCTATGGATGCAAAAATCCTCCATAGTTACTTCCAGCCCAGCACCGGCCGGGGGGCGAGGCCAATGGCCTTGGTGTCTGGGAGGGACAAACCTGAACAAATTGACAATCTGGGCAATGAGGATGGGAAGCCCTGGAAACAGGCCAATCTTGCAAGCAACGTCTGCCTTGCTAATTGCTTTGCTGAAGCACAGGGAGTTTCTCCAGGCCACAGTTTCCTTCCTTCATGGCTTTGCCCCAATGCCCCGGGCCCCCTTTCAGCCACACAGTCCTGGGCTGCCTGGGCTCAAAGGGCTGAGCAGGAGGAGGCGTGTTTCGGAACTCGCAGGCATACACTGGGGTGGCCCAGAGAGGCGGCCTTGCACAGTGCTGCAACTGACCACCCGCCCGCCACGGGGATGTTTCTAAAACAATGAACACACGAGGCATGCATCAGATAGCACATGGGGGCTGCGGATTCCAGTGGTTTCCTTAAAAAGCCTTGGAACGTGTGGGGCCATCATCCAAGCCAAAGAGGCCTGAGAGTTTTGTAAATAGGATCCTGCCTGCCCAGTGACTCATTCTGCTTCCAGAAGTGCTTTGTTACATGGCAAACGGATTAACAGTAGACCCTAGCTCAGCCTCCCAAAACAGAGCTCACTGGGCAGAGCCACATGGGGTCTAAAGGAACATTCCTGGGAGCCACTCTTCATCAGAACAGGCGATGGTGACGGCAGGCTGACCGCAGAGCTAGAAAGTCACCACACCAAGCAGCATCTCTTCCCTTCCCTCCCCACCCCCAATACCTATTCAAGCAAACCAACATGCTTCTGGATTTGATGCTTATTCCCAACATCTAGCTCTTGCTACCAAAGTAAAATCATAGACAGGTGGAGGGTGAGCACCTCCCCCTGCCCAGGCTAAAACATTTCCAATGTAGCAATGATCCCTAAAGAGTAAACATGTCAGCCCTAAGACCACATCCCATCCCCTAGGGGATCATCTGGGAATTAGGCCTGCAAGTCCCAGCTTGCTACTTATCCAGAAGATTGCTAAACTCTCAGGGCAGGACTCGTGAGATGCACGTTTGCACTTAAATAACTGAACGGCCTCCACTTGGAGCAGCAACATAAAACCTGGGATGGGAGAGAAAGACAAATGAAAACGCCGCCCTGGGTGCCGCGTGCATGTGGCCGTCCTTGGTGCTGGCTGTTCACTCCTCACAGGGGCTCCGGATGCTGGCTGGGCTCCCCCAAACAGCAGCTCCTCGAGGTCTCTGCTGGGGACTGCCTAGTGGCAGAAACCTGCCACAGTGAGCCACTCCAGCGTGCTGGGGGATCGTAGTATCCCAGGTTCAAACTCTTGTCCCTCCTGATCATGAGTGTCCTCCTCTGTCGTCATCCCCAGCATCTTCTTCCCCCGTCATGCCTCCTCCCACCCTGTGCTTGGTCAGGCTGGGGGCAGGCTGGCTTTGGGGAGTCGGTGACCCAGTCGCTGCCAAGGTTGGCTCTCTGCCATAGCCGGCTCTTGAATTTCAGCACCAAGGTCTCTCAGAGTCCCTGCGGCAGGATGGACACCCCGCCCTGGATGGCAGGGCACAGAAACCAAACTCACGAGCACCCAGAGCTCATCTGGAAAGCTTAGAACAAGGAGCCAATGGCATCGAAAGAGCAGCATAGCAGCTGTGGGGCCAAATAAAAGAGCCAGGTCAGAAGCGGTGGCACCTGCTGCTGAACGGGGCGCCCTCAGATCCGGGCCGGCTCAGATGGCGGCTCCGCAGACTGTGTGTGCAGCGCTGAGTATTTCACTGGGGAGAGAAGAGATCGATTAGGATTCGGCTCTGTCCTGCACATGAGCAGCAGCTACACTATCAAGCCCCGGCTGGGAAGAGAGCTGTGTTCCCTTCCGTCCTGTCCAGGAGCTGGGGCAGCTCAGCCCATCGCGGGCAGCCCTCCCCCTGGGGTCCACCCCCCTTCCCTGTCAGGACTACCCTGGGCCTGGTGGGTTGGGGGGAGAGGAGGAAGCTGACAGGCCTTATGAGTGGTTCAGCCTCCATTTCCTCATCTGGAAAATGGGAATGCTCCTGATGGCTGCTGAAGGGATTATTCTAAGTAAAACGTTCAACACAGCATCCGGCTCATATATGGGTGCTCGCTCAAAAGCAGCTAAAAGTGGTAAAAATTATGATAGCGAATGCTCCCGCAGAATCCATTTCCACGCTGGATTCCAGGGCTGTCTCAGTTGGTTTAGTGCAGCATTGCCAGACATCCGTCCCAGGCAGAAGCAGGGGCACCTCGCCCCCCACTACATGGGCCAGGCCCCTCCTGGTCTCCCAAGTCCCATCCCCACAGCCACTGCCCTGCAGTTCCAGTCACCACATGCACCCAGGCCCTCCTAGTCTCCCCGCCCATGCCACCCTGCCCTCGGCTGACAGAAAGCCAGCTGCTCCACCTTGGCAAGCCTTTCTGGACCTCCTCCCTGGCATTCTGGGGCCACAGGTCATGTCTGTTACTCCAGGCCGGCAGCCTCGCCTTATGCAACCTCAAATCACTGACAGCTCCTGAACCCAGAAAGTGCTCGATGACCACAGAAGAGGGAGGCGGGGAGAGCCATGGATTTCGATAACAGGGTTTGGGCCTTAACCACACTCCCCTTTGCCTCCAGCAGCTTGGAAGTTCAAAGCTTGCAGGTCTAGGTTAAAAGCCTTCCCCGGCTCTGTCCGCATCTGTCCGGGATGCGTCTGTTTCCATTGCCAGGGGCAGAGGTGCCCTGGCTCCAGCTCAGATGAATCAAGAGCAGAGGCTGAGCAGCAACTGTGCCCAGAAGTCATTGACGTGGCACCAGATGGCCCTGGCTGTCACCCCAGCATCCTAGTCTCATGAAGCTGGAAGGCAAGGTGATCCGGGCAGAGTACAGGGACACCTGGGCCCCTGTAGCCTTTTGCTCTGGCTGAACATTCTAGAAGCAGACACCTCTGTGCTTCCCTAGCACAGATCTGGTCAGTGCTGGGGCCACCGACTAGGAGACCTTCAGGGAGGGAGAGTGACGGAGAAGTCCTCACCTTGGGGCTCCTCACACACAACGGCTTCCAGGTTCTCTCCCTTCACGTAGTCTGCATTGAGACCCTCTGCAAAGGGCAAAGGGCAGAGTTAGTGATGGATACAGAATGAAGGGTCCCCAACCATGATCGAGAACTCCTGACCAAGTCCTTTAGTACAGTTTAAAAGAAAAAGAAAAAGCAAAGCATAGGTCCCTTAGTGAACTCAGAGCCCAGAATATCACTATCTGGATGAAGGCTGGCCATCTGGGAACACACTGCCCAGGAGTTATCATCAAGCTCAGAAATAACAACATGTGCCAAAGGTCCCTGATACCCCATCCCCGTAGGGCAGCTGCCACATCAAGGTAGCAGCTCTTCCTGGCAGCACCCAATGGCTCAGCACCATCCACAGGGCCTCGTGCGGCCCGGGAGCCACGGAGGGAGCTGAATGGCACAGCAGAGACTGATGGATGCAGGGCAGGAAGGGGACAGGTGGCTGAGGGGCTCACTGTGGAGATGCCAGCAACCTATGCCACTTCCCGACAACACCTGTGTACAGAAGCCAACTAGCTTCTCCTGGCAGCAAGAATGACTGCTGTCCCCACCCAAGCTTGGACGGTCCAGAGCTCACCGACAGCGGCTCTGGTCTGATGCGTTACCCGGGCTTTTCCCACAGCTCTTTCCAGGGGGCTTTAAGGACTCAACAAAGCATCCTTGATGCCAGCAAGAGCCACTATTCAAGGACCTGAAGTGGATCCCATCCCTGCTGCTTCTTGGGGAGGGTCACGAGTCCACGCCTTATCCCTGGATAGCCCAGGGACGGGAGACCGCTCGCTATGCCTGGAGGACAACTGGGCCATGGTTCCAAGTGACCAACTGATCTGGCACCAGCACAAGCCACTCTGCCATCCTGGGCTGCAGGCTTCTGGCCTACACAAGTATGCCTGCCACCTGCCTGCCCTGGTGGCTGCTGGGCTCAAGGTAGAAGCCACATGGGCCTGTGAAAACTGCAGGTGTTGCTCTTTGGCAGGTGTGGCCGGCCCCCACGTGGAGTGGGGCAGGCGACAGACCCAACAGAGGCTGCCCTGGGTGCACGTTCCCGATCCTGCCCAACCACTGACCTGGCTTGCGCTAGGTTGTCTCCTTCCTGCAGGCAGCCCCCACCACGGGACCTCACCTCGCACACATCCCTGGCCCCTGCTGCACCTGGCCTGGGGACAGAGGGTCTGGCATGTGGCATCCTCACACGTGTACCAGAGAAAACTAGAGATGGCTGTAGTCACAGCCAAGTCGGTGGGTGCCAGGGAAGGGTGAAGGGCGGTGAGGAAGAGAAGAGCGAGAGGGCAGGTAGATGAGGGGTGTCGAGGCCAAAGCGAAAGGAAATGAGTAAGTCAAAGCAGTCGTTACCTTGACCTTCTGCTGCATCTGAAGGCAAGACACAAAGCTTAGAAAACTGGAGTAAGAACTCGGCCCCCAGCAGCAAACCATACAGGCTTTCAGTGAGACACACTGACTTTTGGCACTGAAGGCAGAGGCAAGGGAAGCCGAGGGTCCCCAAAGCATGGGCCCCTTTGTTGGCAGCAGAGGCTGAGGGCACCTGAGGGCTTCAGTGGTGGGGCCACACCCTCCTGGCGCCCATCTGCCAACTCCCGGGCCTTTGTGCTCTGCTGTCCCCCGTCTCTATGCCACGGCAGCTACGCTGACTCTGGGCAGAGGCTCAGTAGGAAGGGTGGGGGTGGCAGGTCCCAACCCCAGCTTCTTAGGGGTCAGCCACGGCACAAACATTCACAGGACTCCTCCCGATGCTGGCCTGGCCTAGGTGCCAACGACACATCAGTGGGTGAGGCACACACATCCCCCGTGGAATGACCCATCCAAAGTGATAGGGGCTATGCAGACCCAGGAAAGCAACTGGCTCAATCCCACCCGGGGACTCCAGTGAGGTCAGCAGGGGGCGCTGTAGCAGCACACAAGAGGCACTGGTGGGACCACAGGCTGTTGGGGCAGGTGGCCTCCTGGGAGAAGACAGCCCAGGCCTCAGGGATGAGAGGCGCTACCTGAGGAGGGGGAGGGGGAGCGGCAAAGGCCATGTGGAGAGAGCACGGCACCCTCACGAGCGAAAGGCCTAGGGGCCAAGGTGGGGAAGGATGTGGTTGGAGCTTTGAAGGGCTTTGAATGCTGAGCTCAGGGCCCGGGCCACATCCTTGAGGGCAGCAAGGAACATGGGAATTCCTGGGCATTTTTAAACAAGTCCCTCTGGAGAAGGGTGCTGTGTAGGGGAGATGGGGATGGGCAAAAGGTCAGCTTTCAGACTGGAGGCAAGAAGACCTTGGCCCTGGCTAGGCAGGGGCGTGACGGTGGTGACAAGGAGGCATGGCTCATGGCCCAGGATTGGGGAGGACCCAGGAGGATTCCTGGCCTCTAGCTTGGGGAGAAAGACACACAAGGAAGGGAGCACGGAAAGAAAGGTTGAAGGGGAAGGTGGTTAAGTTCAAGGTCAACACGCTGGGTGGGCAGGTTCCCATCCAACTCACAGAATGTCACACCCACTCATCTCAGGGAGTAAATGTGAAAATGTATTTTCCTTTTGCCTTAGTGCCCTCACAGAGACCAACAGATACAATGAAGACATTTTGTGCTTTGGAAACCAACCTATTTTCCTTCCCTCTCTGTTCCTACTGACACCTGAGCAGCCTTAAAGCCAGTCTCTGGCCTTTTGTTGGGTCAGAAGATTTGTTCCAGAGCAGGAAGGAAGCTGAGATGTCCTTGATGAGGAAACTGATGTCCCAGCAGGGAAGGACCCAGCCCAGCCACTCTGTCTGCTCAGCCCAAAACCTGTCCCACCCCCATTCGCAGCCCTGCCTTTGCCAGGCCGAGGTACAGGGCTGGCTCTTCACCCACATGCAGAAGGGAGGCAACGCCAGATGCCTGGGAAGCGGTTCTTACCAGGAACTATGGACCCGACTTTAAAGCATTTCTCTTTTCCCCAGCATGCTTTGTAAAGTCCCAAAGCCGCCCCTTGGCACATGAGCCATCTTGCCCCACTTTATAATGTGCATGTATTTGGCAACTGTGGACTGGTCGCATCTGTTAGGGCAATGATGCTATAATTAGGTGAATGGTGTGTGCCTCCCCCTCCCCCCAGGGAAAGATCTGTCCCTGTCCTCATCTCTGGAACCTGTGAATGTGACCTTTTTTTTTTTTTTCAGGAACAGGGTCTCTACAGATGTAATTAAGGATCTCAAGAGGAGATCATTCTGAATTTAGGACATAGGCAGAGAGTGCAGTGATGCAGCCACACGTCAAAGAACACCTGGGCCCCCTGGAGCTGGAAGAGACAAGGAGTTCCCTAGGGCCTGTAGGAGTGTGGCCGTGCTGATGCCTTGACTTCAGAACTCTGGCCTCCAGAACTTGGAGAGAATTGATTTCTGTTGTTTTAAGCCACTCAGTTTGTGGTTTTGTTCCAGTAGCCCCAGGAAACTGGTGCAGGTCCCTGGGACAAAAGTTGCTGTTGTCTGAAGTGTTCACAACTCCTCTGTTGCTAGAAGGCAAGCCCAGAGTGGCAGTGCCCCTCCTGCCCACCCCCAGCCACCCAGGAGGGAAAATGATCTGAAAATAAGGCAAAAATGTATCTGATGTGCTGCTTCTAGCCAAATAAGCCCTCCAGCCAGCCACCAGAACCCGTGACGACTTTGTGGCCTATATTTTGGGAACATCACTGGGCATGGCATTTTTTGGAAACAGTTATTTGCTAAATGACATTTCAGCTACCAACTCGTTTAGTTAGTCGTATGGACAATATATTTTTCTCTCAGTAATTTCCAACTTTGCCCTATAGCCCTGGTTTAATGCCAACCTGGCCTTTTATCTTTTCCCAAATGACCACCTTGGGAACCTGGGTGCTTCCCCCAAATCTTGACTCCTCTTCTGCCAGTAGGGAGACAGATGAGTCGTCCTTCCAAAGTGTCCCTGGCCAGATCCTCACTTCCTTGCTTCAAACAGGGAAGGGATACCAGTTTCAAATGACAATCCCTAGCCACAGGGAAGGCACATGGAGGGAGCTGTGTCCCAGAATTCCCATCTCCTTCTGATCCACCTGCTGGAGGGGGCGCCTTCAGAGCTCTATGGGGCCTCTCAGACAGAAATTCCCGTATCAGGGCACTTCTACTTTTTCTTTCCAAATGTAAGAAGTCAGAGATCAAGGGCTGTGACTCTGTGCCTGGTTGCCTGGGGCTCCTTGCTCCAGGCACAGCGCAGGAGGCTGAAGCATAACTGTCCCCTGCCACATTGAGCTCACCTTGGCCCGTTGCCCAATACGGCCCAAAGTTCGCCCTCCAAATATCAGTGTCCCAGCCATCAGGAGGTGGGACTCCCATCGTTTTCACCAGTCTGAGGTCCCTTTGCTTTTGAGTTGGGGGAAGGGGTAGCTCTAAGAACAATCCAGCCCCCAGCTCTGTGCTCCTTCTGCCCCTCCCTGTTCACACCATGCTACAGCCAAGCTTCTGGATCCATGTGGGGTAGATGGGATCTCAAGCAGGGCGACCACGAACAGTTGTGCAGATTGTACGCTGACATGTGAATGCCCCTGGAGTACTGCTGTGCACAGTATGTGCAGCTGTATGTGGTGACCTTAGTCAAGAATGTTCTACGAAAGCAAAAGAAGCAAACAGGATGACCAGATTAAGAGATGGTTGGGGACTTCAGAAACACCCACACTCAAGGCATCCTGGGACCCAGATTCATTTCCTGGGAAGCTCGGCTCCAGGCAGGAATTAAGGGCAGAGGCCTACAAGCACGGGTAGGGGCAGATTCCTGGGGGATGTTCATAAGCTTCCCATCACATCAAAGGGGCTGAGGAAAGAGAAAAACTATGGCTGAGCTATGTTTTGTCACTGGAACTAAAAATCACCAGCCTTGAAAGACTGACCCACTCCACTCAGCAAACAGCAATGCGTCAATGCTCTGCTCACAAAACTGACAAGTATGGTTCTCTCATTCATCATCAACAGCATCACCATGGACCTCCCTGACATGGGCCACCATTTGTAACTGTGCAACTTACCCACAACTTCCAGCCACAGCGGAAGACGAAAGCAACCTATCTTAAAAATCTAGTGTGAACAGGGTTGGGAAAAAACCACTCTATTCCTTCTCTTGCATTCCTACTTCTTCAGAACAATACATGATTCCACATATTTTAAAATTTCTGGCTTGTGGGGGAGGAGCGGGCCACCAGGCAGCGACTCCTCAGGATGCGAAAGGGGCACTGTCAGAACGATGAATGCATGTCTTACAGACTCCAGAGCCGCGCTGCCTTCTGCTCCTGAGAAACCAGCATCGTGACAGGGAGTTGTTGAGCCAGGGCCTCCAGAGGCCCCACGTCCCCTTGGGTGAGATCCAAGGCCATGGATATAGCCCAGGGTCCCTCCTGTTCTACAGTCACAACTGTCACTAAGCTCTGTCCCCACAGAAATACAGCCTCTGGGAGCTAGGGTCCTTGGAAGGTTGAGGTCACCAGGTCCAGCCCCATCCATACTTCCAGGCTGGTTTACATTCAGTTCAGTCTAGATCTGTCCCTAAGGATTTCCAAAAGCGTGGCCCCCACCCTCGGCAGGCTGTGAAAGGGAATCGCCTGTCCCTTTCCCACAGGAGACTGGGTCCTGGCCGGGAGCGGCCACACTTACGCTGGATGCTGAAGCAGAACTTCTTCTGCTGGTAGGAGATGTAGCTGGAGACGGCGCCGATGAGCGCCATGGCCAGGGCGCTGGCCACCCCGGCAATGGTGCCGGTCTCTGCCACCATACCTGTGAGAATGAGAAGGGGCAGAAACGAGAAGAGGCAGCGTCAGCTCGGGAGCCTGCTTGTCCTCTAGCCCCGAGCTGCGAGGGAGAGCGCCACACCACACCCCGCCTCCCCAAGGCTTTATCGACACAGAGCCCCTTCATTTGCCAGGGCTTCTTGTTTTCTGTGAGGACTTTCATTCTGAGGCCCAGACAGGCCTTCGGTCTCACACCAGCAGGCTCCCCCCTCAGACCACCGTTCCCGGGATCCCCATGTTCACATGCTTAATTCCTTTGAGTGGCCACGCCCCTCCGCCCTTTGCCTCATGATTCTCCATCGGAAACATTCCAGGGAAGGCCAACTCTGAGAGCAGAGCTGGCCAGCAGAAACCTCAGGACCCAAACGCACCAGATCCAGAGTCGTCATTGCTGCCATACCCACCATCACCTGGAGAAAAGACAAAGCACTTAGTGTCTCCTGTGACCCTGCGACCAGCCGGCTGCTCAGGGCCAGGCCCTCTGCTACCACCTCTGCTACAGGCACCCACCAGCACATCACCCGTGGGTTTCCACCAGACTATGACAAGACCTGCTTCCTTATGCCCGCCGCCTGCAAAGCCCCAGCTTCAAAGGGCAGCTTTTCGTTATTAAAATGGTGGCCACCAAGCACGGGTACATTCCTGGCTTTGGGGCACAGTGCTCTTTCTTCAGCCGCGCTCCGTGTCCCTCTCACGCAGAGAGGGAGCAGAGGCTGGCGGTATGGGGCCACAGCAGGTGGCAGAGGGGGTCCTGCCAGGAGAGCCTGACTTGGAATGATACCACCATGTGTCTCCAGTATTTAGTGCCTTAACCATAGTTGGCATTATTCTCAGAACATACATGCAAGCTCACAATCTCTTATCTGCTCTTTTTAAATTTAAAAGGATCTGAAATGTCACAGAGGTTAAGAACAGATTAACGTTGACAGGGGCTGGTGGGAACAGGGAGAGAGTTGGCAGTGGTCATAAACGGGCAACAGGAAGGATCCTTGTGGTGACAGAACTGTTAATCTGGACCGTGGTGGGCACACGAATCTATAGAGGCAATGGAACTGCATGGAGCTGCACACACAGGCACACACCTTCCCCAGACCGAGACTCCCTGGCAAGCACCTGGTGCCGTTTCCGGACCTTAATTATGCTTGAGTTCACCCTTCATGCCACCCTCTTCTTCTCAGGGCCTAATGCTCACGGATAGAGGGAAACCACCCTGGGATGTCGGAGGCAACAAGCCGATGTTTCCTTGACCAAAGAGTTCTGGGGGGAGTGGGTTCATGGGCTGCAAAAATGCACCACTCTGGCAGGAAGTGGGGGTGCTGAAAACAGGGGTGTGTGTGAAGTTTCCATACTTTCCTCTTAATGTTGCAGTGCACCTAAAACTGCTCTAAAAAACAAAGTCTATTTTTAAAAAATATTCTAGGGGAAAATGAAGTTTGTTATGTTCCCACCTATGACTAAATCTTAGAGTTTCATGTACTTCACGAAGGTCCCTGATTGGGTATGAATGGCTATATGGAAAATAAGGAGTGGCAGCCATTAAAAACACACAGTCAACTTGGACTGAGGGGGGGAGGGGGGGCAAGGGCAACGCACGTAACCTAAACATCTGTACCCCCATATTATGCTGAAATAAAAAAAAAACAAAAAAACACACAGTCACTGCTGCTGGAGAAAGCAGAGCAGAAAGGAGGACGAGAGCCACTGTGTGTATTAACATATTGGCAGCGACGAGAATGTCACCCGAGAGTGCCTGGAGTCTGACAGTGCTGGCTTGTCAATGGTCCCCTCTGCGGTGGTGTTCATGTCACTCCATTTCCAGGTTTTGGACTATTTGTCTGAGTCATTCAACCTGTTCTTTTACCTCAAGGCAGAATGAAGCTGAGTGTTCCCAAGTCTCTTTTCCCTTATTAGTACTTGGCTACAAGGATCCCTAGCAACTTGAACATCATAATCCGCAGGACTGCTGAGCTAGAGCCTGTCGCATGGCACGTAAACAGGACGGCCCCTGCCTACTCTTCCCCGAGGGACACACGGAAAGAAAGGCTGGCACTGCTCTCCCAGGCTGTCAACAAGACTCAGAAGCTCAATACTTCACAGCTCAGGTGATTCCTGACTACCTGACAATCTGTGATTGTAGGAATCATTGTCCTAAGATAATGACAAAAAACGTGATTTTCCCCCTCAAAAACAGCAAGCCCATCCTGTGGGCAAGTCATTGCTGGGATGGGCATGTGAGCTGAAAAACTGTGAAGCTGAAAACAATTGGAAAAGAAAAAGCCAGTCATCCTAGGTCCTTCTGTCCCTTCTCACTGCATGAACCCAAGCTGAAGTTGGCCACGCAGGCCTGCCACTAGAGTTACCCAAGCGCAGGCCATGGCTTTGAGTGCTGTTTAGCTGCTGAGCTCTGCTCACTTCCTCTGAGCACAGGCTGAACCCAGTTCCTTCACAAAATGCATGCTGCACAAAAGATGATACTGTGACAAGGGACAGATCAGTGGCATAAAATAAAGTCATCCAACCCAATACCATCCATGAAAATAAGTTCCCAATAAAAATAAAATGGATGAAGCCATAAAGCACTGTGAGAGAATTTTGGGGTAAGGAATTTATATTATCTTGGGCTAAGAAATGACTTTCTAAATATGATCCTAAAGCCAAAAACCCGAACTGGAAAAGATCACATTGAAAGTGAAACTTTCAGCACTAAAAGCACAAGCAACAACAACAACAAAAATAAACCAGACTTTGTCAAAATTAAGAACTTTTTTGCTTCAAAGGCCATCATCAAGAAAGTGGAATGAGAATCCACAGAGTAGGAGAAAATATTTGCAAATTATGTATCTGCTAGAGGACTAGTATTGAGGGAAGAAGAGAGGAAAGCGGAAAGGGGGAGGGAAAGGAAGAAGTGTCGGAGAGGCTGTGGAGAAACAGCGACCCTACATTGCCAGCAGGAACAGAAACTGCTGCAACTGCTGCAGCTGCAACTGCTGTGGAAAACGGTTTAGCGGCTCCTCAGAAAGTCAGAGGTAAACATGACCTAACAATTCTACTTCTAGATATACGCTCATGACAACTGAAAAGCTATGTCCACATAAAAGGTACAAAGTGGGACCTCAGAGGTCCATCAATTGACGGATGGATAAATAAAACGTTTATGTAATATATAAGGGCTTCCTAATCTCTAATGTAAAAGGAGTCCTTACAAACCAATGAGAAATGATACAGACCTCAGTAGAAACAAACAAACAAAACAAAGGACATGAAGAGGCAATTCACAAAATATATTAAGAGTGTAATGAGACATCAAAAAAGAGTTTCACTTCTTTTGGATTCAAACAAAACAGATTTACACAGTATGGCGTTTTGCTCTTCTCAAATTTGCAAAGATGACAAAAATATAATACCCACTGGAGACGAGGATTTGAGAAAACAGGCACCTGTTCACTTACTAGTTGGAACATGGAGGTCGGTACAGCCTTAATGGCAGCACCACTCAAAGAGTCACATCTTTAAAAATGTCAACCATCTGTGATCCAGCCATATGACTTCTAGGAATTTGTCTGACAGAAACAATTAAGGTTGTGTATTCTTGGCTATGACAACATTCACCACAGCACTGTGTACAGTAGTAAAAAGTTGGAGAAAACCATAAAAAATAGGGCCCTAGTTAAATTATGGCATAACATAATATCATGTAGTCAGTGACATGATATTTTACTCATAGAATACTCTTTAATGACAGAACAATATTCAGAGCATTACTGAATAAAAAACTGGTTTTAGGATAGCATGATCCCATTTTTATTTAAAAAGACAGATATTTACAAATGTATACTTATGCGTAGAAAAAATACTCCAAGCACAGTCTAAACTATTACTGATGGTTCTTCCTAGATGGTGAAACAACAATATTTCTCATATGATTTTTTAAAAGTCTTAAATACGCAAGTCCCATGCACATCTATCCACCCCTCTTTCCCACAACTGCAGAGAGAGCTCAAAGAGACTATCTCACAGGTCACTGGCAGGGTCTTCATTTTCTATGACACTGTGTTTTGTATTCCTACTGGCCTTCTGGGTTCACAATTACGTACCAAAGGAACCCCCTGCGCGGTGCATCCCATGTTGCAATTTGCTATGAGTACAGACAGCTATGTGGACTTCCATAGCCCTAGCGACTGGCACTGTAGCAATAGTAACCACTGCCATAGCAGGTCCTGTAGCTACAAGGACCCCTGTAGCTATAGCAGCCACCACAGCTATCAGGACTGCTCTAGCTAAAATGACCACCACAGCTATAGGAACCTTGTAGAAAAGGAGGCATTACCTTACTAAGGAAGTGCTGAACAGGCCCTGTGGCCAACAGCAGATCAGACCCGCAGCACCTCAAATACAGAAGGCAACAGCTCACAAATACACGACAGGCTCATGTCCTACACAGCCACCACCTGGGGGAGGCTCTTCCCTGACAGCAGCACAACCCAGACTCCCGGTGAACACCTGACACACTTGGTCACCAAAGGCACAGAGAGTCACGTGATAGTAGGAAGATTATATCTAGAACTGCTAGGGGGAGATACTGAAGCATGTAAGGACATTTGTAAGTGTTCTAGACTTCCAACAGATACAGTTAGGACTTTTAGATATTTTTAAAATGTATTAGTGGCAGAAGTACAAGATAAAAATAAATTTTTTAAAAAAATAATTAGGGAAAAACCTTGCTTCAAATGACCCATAGTTACCAAATCAAACCAAACTGAAAACATCTGTCAAAACACAGCTGCCTAGGCTAGCCACTGGGGACGGCGCTCCTCACTGTTCCAGAAAGTCTCCAAGGCCCAGATCCCACCCATTCCCCACTGCAGGATGAGAACACCTACCATTTATATAACATGACGGGTGCCCTGCTCCAATCTGACACAGATCCCTAAAATCCCCGCTCTCTCATGTGTCAAGCTCTGAAGATTCCAGCAAGGAGGTCATCTCGGAGAAAACCTGTCCGTGCCGCGCCCCCCGGTGCATGCTGAGCGTGGGGAGTCCGAGGGAGCAAGGTGTAGGACACCACAACCAGGGATCTGTTCCTCATGTCTGAAACATCCTATACCCTCGCGTGTTCTGTAAGCTGACAAGAATAGACATAGGTCCAAAGAAAGGACCTCTCTGGTGTCTCTTCTCATAAAAGCACTAATATCATCATCAGAGTCCTACCCTCAGGACCTCATCTAACCCTACTCACTTCCCAAAGTCCCCATCTCCAAACGCATCACATTGGGGGATAGGGTTTCAACCTAGGAATCTGGGGGGCACACAAACATTCAGTCCGTAACAGTAAGGGATCATAAGAGGGCACAGACACTTCAAGACAGTGATTGTAAATACAGTAAAAATGAAAGAGAAAGGTTGTCTTCAAAGACCCTGTAGGGAGGATAGATAAGTAAAATACGGTCCCTTCCATACAATGAACTCTTCAGCCATAAAAATGCAATGACAATGCACTGATGAGTGCATAAACAATGATGTGGTATATCCATGCAATGAAATATTATTCAGCTCTAAAGAGGGAGAAAGCACTGACACCCGCTACAACATGGATGGATCTTGAAGACGTTATGCTTGGTGAAATAAGCCAGTCACAAAAGGACAAATATTTATGATTCCACTTATATGGGATTCCTAGAATCGTCCAATTTTGTCCGGAGCCATGAGGCCCGGCAGCTGCTTATCCAAGATGGCCGCGAGCCATGTGGATCTGCCTCATTACCTAAAATGGCCGACCAAGCCCGCACATTTACAAAAGCCCGTGAAAAGAGCTTGTAAGTTTCCATTTACCCAGTGTGACGTAACCCTTGGGCGGCCTGCAAGTGTAAATCTCCATGGTAACTCCCGCCTTGGAAAGTACCGCCTAAGTACTTCCTCCTTCTGTCCTATTTAAGCCTCTGCCCTACTGCCAATAAACGAGATTTGATCAGACTCCTGTCTTGTCTCCATTTCTTGTATCTTACCTTTCCCATTTCCCACTCCCTCCTCCCAGGTACCCACGAATTACTGGTTCTGCGGGTCGGGACATTCTTGCAGTGCCTCACTTTGGATAATGGGCCTAAGTTTAGTCCAGGAAAGTATAAGAGGTACTAGATCATCGTCATTTCTTATGATTGAGTAATATTCCATTGTAAACATATACGAAATTTTAGTAATTCACTCATGGATTGATGGACACTTGGGTTGTTTCCACATTCTTGCAATAGTGAATTGTGCTGCTATGAACATTCGAGTGCAGATGTCTTTATAGTAGAATGTTTTGTGCTCTTTTGAGTAGATGCCTAATAGTGCTATTTCTGGATCGAATGGTATTTCTATTTTTAGCTCTCTGAGGTATCTCCAAATTCTTTTCCACAGAGGTTGCACTAATTTGCAGTCCCACTAGCAGTGTAAGAGTGTTCCTGTCTCTCCACATCCTCGCCAACATTTGTTGTTTTGTGATTTTTTGATAGAGGCCAATCTCACTGGGGTTAGGTGATATCTCATTGTGGTTTTGATTTGCATTTCTCTAATAATTAGATAGTTGAGCATTTTTTTATATGTTTGTATGCCTAAATTAATTCTTAATTTAAATCTGTTTTTTGAAGCATTGTACATAGGATTATTTTCTCGGTAGTTCACTATTAGTTTATAAATATGTTAATTTTTGTTTATTGATTTTG
>CAUYSK010018403.1:0-33055 GCA_963575035.1 Avahi laniger
TCTCAAAAAACAAGAAAGAATAAGCATTTAAAAAACATTCTGACTACTACTTTGTTAGTTATGTGTTGCAAGCATCTTGTCTTTTTTACTTTATGGTATCATTCAAAGAACTCTTTTGGGGGGTAGGTCTAGCTTGAAAAATTCTTCCTTTTCTGAAGGTCAAGATATTTTCCTATATTTTCTTCTGTCTGAAATGGCATGGAATTGCAGCGGCCAGGGCCTTGTCCTTCCCTTTCTCCATCTCTCAGCTGCCACTCCTCCGAGTAGCCCCATTCCCCCGCCAGTCACTCTGTGCTGTCTCCACCTCCAATGTCTCTGGCCCCTGGTTCTGCTCTTCATCTCTCAGCTCCTTTCTAGACAGGCCCATTTCATCTCCACATGGCACAGGAGGTTGTCAGTAGGATACCGAGTGGTTACCAGTAATTAAAGTACAGAAGTATCAGTCTTTTCAAAAGATTTTAAAAATCAGCAAGAGAGCTCAAGACTGTTCCAATGTCACCCTCTTTTCCTAGGACTTCAAAAGGCCAGAGAAAGGGAATCCTACTAGGTTGCCTCAAAGAGTGCACAGATGGGTAGTGTTGTCACGATGCAGGAGGCAGTTACCAACCGACCCAAGGCTGTGCCTCTGCACATTTCTGCAGGCTGTGCCCATGGGAGGGCACATCACAGCAGAGAAAGGTCTAGGCCCGAGCTCCACTGGCAGTGACCCAGGTTGTCCACGCCCAGCTTCATGTCATCATTCTAGAAAAGGCTCTCTCTAAGCCCATGTCCTTGTTAAAACACATCCTCTGTGCTTAGAGTATGGCGCCCAAATCCATTAGTCCGGGACCCATCCTGGCCCCAGCTGCACTTTGTCCCAATTCTCTTCCCCTCTACCCCACTGACCCTAGGCACCGGCCACACTCCTCCAATGCCAGGTCCTCTGACACTGTTTCCATGTGTATCCACATGTATGTATTTCATTTTTCTGCTAGGAATGCTCTTCTTTTCACATTTCTAGTTGGCAGTCTCTGACCCAATGTCATCTGTGGTGTTTGTAAACCTGTATCTTGCTCTTATTCCATTATCCTATCTTTCTCTCCTCAATAAAACTAATTTTCATGCTTCCAGATGTTCTGGAGCTGCTCTAGCTTCTATCTGCCCACTAGTGGTAGTGTGCCGTCTACAGACCCAGTCATACTGTATTCTAAAGAACTGGTCTCTGTTCAGACAACTATGTGCCTCCTCCCTTAGTGTCTGACCCAGTAGGAGTTCAACAAGGGCTTGTTATACCAAGGAGGCAATTCCCTGGCCCTGTGCCTGCCAGGACACTGATGTGACACCACTGGAGTCAGCTTTGGTGATCACACAATGCCAGAGTACCTTAAGTAATACAGAAGATAATCTGAGAGTAAGTGCTTTGGAGAAAGGATGGGTAACCTGTGAAGGGAGGAAGGTTCAGGAAAAACCAGGGTATCAGAGGAGAAGTTCACTCAGTCCTTTTTCATTTTGAAGGATCTTGCCCCTCCCTTGTTACTGTCCAATGAAAAGGTCACTCAAAGCAACCAAGAAAGACCTGCTTGTGTGAAGAGGTAGAGGTTTATTGAAATATAAACATTCGAGAACACGTAAGATAGAAAATAACCACAACATATACAGACACTTGCTGCAAGAGGACATCTGAGGTATTTATTCTCTGCCTAGGCTACCCATGTGCTATCACATCTTTCCTGGTTAGAATACATGTAAGACGGGGAGGGGAGGGGACAGAGCTGCCCTGGCTGACTGCCTACCATATGGCCTTCAGGACTGCATTCGCAGGGAAAGCTCTGCTCGGGCCAGGGCCCCACTCCTGGGGGCACCTGCTGGCACCCCCAATCTTGAGCTTTTTGGCTGAGACCCTGCTGTTGTCTTAGAGGGCAGTGAGGGTTTGCTCAGAGGTCAGTCAAGCTGCCTGGAGAAAGGGAGAGGATCCAATGACCAGAAAGACACAGTGTGCTGTCCCCGCATCCTCTGGGTGGGATGAGTCCATCCTTCGTGACCAAACCCTGAGAAAGACACACTGGCCCAATGTCTGAGACACCTTCACGTGGGCCCAGCGCCGGCCAACTGGGCTCCTTACTGGCACCAGACCCAGGTGCCTTTCTCCGCCTCGCCTTTCACTTGCCCGGTGGGTGAGGCTTCTGAGGCCCGAGGAAGGTCAGCCCCCGTGGACGGGCCGGGTGCGCGTGTGCGTGCGAGCGCGGCGGCCGGGGAGGGGAGACGCAGTCCAGCAGAGCTGCAGCTTACCAGGCTGAGGTATGTGTTTTGTGCTCAAGCTTTTGATTTCCCTTTCCTCTCCTAGACAGGACCGAATGCTAGCTGTGTCACCACACACGGCTCATGTCACAAGCAGTGTCTTCCCACCACCACGGCCCGAAGACAGTGGTGGTGTTGCACTGAACTCTTCAGGGCTTACTTGGCGGAAGCGAGCCTGGAGCAAGAATCACCTTTTCCTTACGACACAGGAGCACCTGCCCTACCCCAGGGCCGCAGAGGAGAGACAGCTTTCTCCGCACCTCCGCATTCCCAGGGGCAGCTCAAGCCGCGGCCGGCAGGACAGGCAAGGCCCATGGCCTCCACGTGTCCTGAGCTGGGAACTGGGCAAAGGGGAGATGTCCTGCCCCCACCCTGGTCACCTGGAGGGGTTGTGTGGCGGGAAACAGGTCAACGGCCCTCTTGAGAACCGGTGCGGTTTCAGGCCCCGACCGGCGTGAGAGCGGCTCTCTCCATTCATTCCACCTCCCCTGTCACTGAGATCCCTGAGTCGTCGCCCCCGCCTGCCTCCCCCGCCTCCGCGCTGGGGTTCTAGGGAAGGGCCAGTGACGGGTACCAAATCACTTGCTTGGCTTTGGGGGTCATCTGTTTTCATTTCTTTGGTGCTACAACAATAACAATAAAAATTTTAAAATAAAAAACAAAAGTCAGCAAAACACATATAAAAAAGATTTCAGAGATGCAAATACTTCCTGAAGAATCAAACATCAACAATTACAAATCTGAGGTATTTCAATGAACCTGACATCGGCACGTCTGGGGACGGTGGGGCTGAGATGGCCCCGTGAGAGAAGGCGGGGCAAGGGGAGAGCTGGCCAACAAGGGCAAGTGGGAGCATGAGGTTTGGGGGGTCAGAAAGGGTCCACGTGAAACGGGTGCGAGGGCCTGGACAGCCCCGAGGCTCTGCCTGCCCTCAGCAGATGCCCCGCGGGCCCTGGCCCTGAAGACAACCCTCACCTGCTCCCTCCTGGGACCACTGACGGGCGACACGGGCCCTGAGGACTGATTCTAGACCTGAATTTGAGGGACCCACACCCTAGGAAGCAAACAGTAGGCAAGGTGGGCTAGGAGGGCCGCATCCCATGCTCAGCAGAGAAGGCCCGTGAAGGCGTGCTCGTGGTTCCTGACAGCCCCACGTGGGACTTAAAAGCTGGGGGACTGAGCAGGGGAGGAGACGAGTGACCCTGGGGTCGTGGCAGAAGACAGGGGAAGGGAAATAAATTAAAGGGGAAGGGAAATGGAGGGCCTCCAGCCCTGGCTTACAGATTGTCGATACACTGTGTTCCGGGGTGGGAGGTGGCCGGGGAACCCTGGAGAAAGCTGGACGCCCACAGACCCCCACCCAGTTCTCCAGGACAATCCCTGATTGGACAGCGCTGCCCTGTCCTGCCCCTCCGGCCTCTCTTTGCCCCCAGAGTACAGCAGGACCTGAATGGAGCCTGGACAGACGGACACGTCCAAATGCGCAGTGTCTGGCCCAATGGTGTTCACACGGGCTCCGTGAGATGAGGTAAATTCTGTGCAGCAACTTCCTTCACTCTCAGCAGGAGAGTGGGGAGCGGGAAGAGAGTCCAGCCGTCAGAGGGACCAGCTGGTGGAGGGTTCTGCGCCGGGGGTGCCCCGGGACGAGGTAGGACTCGGCGAGCAGTGGGAGCTGCTGCTGCTGCTGGCGCTGCCCAGGCTCTGGGGAGCAGACCCCGCGATGAGGTGGACCACAGGCTTCTGGGCAAACAGCACACCTGGGTTGGGGAGGAGAGGCAGGAGTGGACAGAGGGGAGAGAAGGGGCGGGTCAGCTCACTTCGACAGGTATTCACTGCCGGCCTAGCTCTGCTGTAGACACTGCACTGGGGCCGACAGAAGTCCCCAGCGCTGTTCTGCCTCCAGGTGCTTATGAGCTGATGAGGCGGACAGACAGGTCCACAGAGTGATTTTGCTGAAATGTCCTAACTGCTCTGAGACGGGTGTGCCCAGGGTGTTGTGGGATTACAAAGTGGGTTCTGGGGGGCAGGGGAAGGCTGGCCAGGAAAGGCTCCAGAGGGAGAGCATGTCTGGGCTGTCAGGGGAAGGAAAAGTGGCCAAATTAGGAAGGGTGTTGATGGCAACGGCTGCGTCAGGGCCTCACGTGCCTCTTAGGACGTGCGGGTGTTACCTGGAGGGGTGGGGGAGGCCCTGAAAGTTCTGAGCAGCAGAAGGGCATCAGATCGGCATTTTAGAACGCTCTCTCCGCAGGGTGGGAGGAACACAGGTGACAGGGGAGGGGAAGCAGGAACTGCTCCAAGAGTGGCGGCAAGGACGGGCAGGAGAGCAGCTGTGCAGGAGAGGTTAGCTCGGGGAGGGTGAGGATGGTGAGGGGCTCTCAGGAACCTCCCCCCACCCCCACATTCCTGGCCCGGGCAACTGCACTCCCACAGCACGGGTGCCAGGCCTGCCTCCTCTAGGGGCCTCCCATGTCAGGCAGAGACCTCTGAATGTGGCCTCTGGCGAGCAGCCTGGCAACGCTGCTTCTCTGCACCCACCCCTTCCCTGCCCGGCCCCCGCCACGCCTGTGGCAGGCTGCCCAGCAGAGATGCAGAGCATGAGGGTCCCCCGTAGGGCCTGCAGGATGGTATTCTGAGGCGATGTAGCCCCAGAATGGGAGCAGGCCCTAAAAAATGCCCCGCGGTGGTGGAAGGAGCAGCTGCAGAGGCTGGCCCGCATTCTCCACTCGACAAAATGGTTGGGGGCGGCCTGGGCTAGCTCTCGAGGCCCCACTCACCAAGCTGTGCTTACAAGCGTCAGCTGGGTTTGTTCCCAAGCTCCTCCCTAAATCAACAAAATGGAAGTGGGACAGGACTGATACTTCTATGAATGCCTTGGAAAGACTTGGAAAAGGTGCTAAACCAATCAACCAGCAAGAAACTGTTGCCAGATTAGGTCTAAGGCGGAGGCAGCTGGAGAGGCTGCAGGGAAAACATCACCGAAATGTGGGCTGGTCCTGCTGCACGCAGATTCCTCTGCCTGCACATCAGTCCTCGGGCCGTTTGAAGGAAGGGAACGGCAGATAACGTAGTATGAGTGTGGATTACGAAAGCAAGAGAACAGCGAACCACAGTCAGAGAAAGGAGACCCGTGCCTTAGAGGACCTGGGCATGGCGGGCACTGACTGACTTCTTCAGCTAGCAGACCATCCCCGGTCTGTGAGGGTTAGGTGAAGGGCTTCTGTCAAAGAGGAGGCTGGTTGTGCTGGCGACAATCCACAGCCTCTGCTAGCCCAGAAGGGCCGCTTTACCTTTGCAACCCCGAGACGAGGTAAACACCCCGGGAGGTGTTCAGACACAAGGCTGCCCTGTAGCTGGCTGCCACCGCGTGGGCCTCCCCCCGAACCCCAGGGCCTCACCCGCGTAGGTGGTGCCGTCGATGTCCACGGACATGTTAATGCTCCCGACACTGCTCGTGGTCAGGTTCAGTGCTGCCGCTGAGGTCTCTGCTCTGTCTTCTGCTGGGCACAGGAGAAAGCGGGCCTGGTCAAGCTTTCCGCAGCATACCTGTTGCTCTCTCTGATGCTGCCGGCCACTCCCGGCCAAGGCCTCCCACCGTTAGAAAGCATCTGTGTAACCTCCTGAGCACATGATGCGGCAGAAGGACCCAGGCTCGCCGACCTCCTGTTGCTGGCTCCCTCCGCTGAACCAGTTCATTTCCCCACTCCGCTACTCTGAGACAAGGGGCGGCAGGCAGCAAGGAGGCTGCCCAGCTCCACAGCCGTGCACCGACACAGCGCAGTTAGGCGAACCCTACCTGAGCACCCACTGCGCATCAGGCCCAGGAAACCAGAGCAGCAAGACCCAGCCCCACCATGAGCACTCACCTGGACCCCTTCCCCTTGACTGTGAGTCCCTCGAGGAGAGGGGCCTGTGTCCCCAGCACCTGGCGGCCATGGCCACATGGGCAGCTGGCGTTTACGGAAGGCTGCAGGTGCTGGCACGCAGGGCCTCTGCGCGCTCACCACAGAGAGCGCCTGGAATTCATTCTTCCAGGCGAGCCGCCCTTTCTATCAGCCCCTCGCTCTGTGGGCGACCTCCCAGCTCCCTTCTGCTCCTCGCCTAGCCTGGCGGTGAGTGGGGCAGGGTGGGGCTGCCTGGGAACATGCGCCAGCTCCCTTCGCACCTGACTCCTTCCCGCACGTGCTCATGCAGGTTGGCTCTGAGGCAGAGTCCAGGGCAGGAGTGCAAGTGCGAGTGCGAGGGGACAGGGGAGAAAGAGGAACAAGGGAAACGGAGAGCGCAGCTCGGGGAAGAGAAGGTGGGGCACTAGAAGAACGCAGAGGAGAAGGGAAAACACATCAGTTATGCTGCCAAACTCGCATTTGCTCCTTCCCTCTTATGTTCCTCAGCGTCACTGGTGGCCCCACTGTCCAGCCCGAGGCAACTCTGGCCCCGAATGCCGGGGTGTCTTCCTCCCAGGCCTGCCGGCGCCCTGCTCTTGTCTACATCTGGCGAGGAGCTGAGGTGAAGGCTGAGCCCTTTAATTTAGACAGATCAAAAGGCTGGTGGGAGACAGAAGCACAGCGGCTGTCTCTGGAGGGTTCCGGCTCCTCCTTGAGCAAGTGCTTTTCTTTCTTGCTGGAGAACAGGGCACTGCCTGAGGCGATCTGTGCTCCCCTGGCATACAACCTCGGCTTGGGGAACTGCGATCTCAGTGGTCACAGAAAGCCCACATGGCTCTCCTCTGGCCTCCAGACTCTTCTGGGGGCCTGGAAGGCAGAACCTGGGGGGGCCCTTTCCAGGCTGGGAGTACTACCTCACACTGCCCCCAGCCCCCACTGGTCCCAGGAGGCCTGCGTGAATGGGCCTGCGATGCAGCCGGGTTTGGCCTCCATCAGGAAGGGAAGAACCCGCCCTGTGCCTGGGCTCACCCCTGCCGTTGATCCTGACTTTCATGGGGAGCTGCCGGGCCATGCTGAAGAAGTTGCGCTGGAAGGCCTGCTGCACCAGGCGCTGCTCCTCCTCGGACAGCCTCGACACCTTCTTCTCAGGAGGCTCCCCTGACTCCAGCCGCTCCCGCAGCTGCTCCAGCGCGGCGGTCCGAGCACTGGCCTGCTGGCCTGCCAAGGTCACAGGCACAGCCAGGCGATTTGGCACGGGCACTGTTGTCACGGGGACTCCATCACCTGCAAAGGAACTGAAGCTGGACCAATCCGCAGTCGATCCCCTCACCCAAAAACCCTAACGCTGGACGCAGAGACACTGAGCTCCCTTCCTCCCTTCCTCCCCCAAGGGCCCTGCGGACCTTTCCTGAGAGTGGTTGCTGGCGGTATCCGAGGGCTACTGGTATTGGTGCCACTGCTGGAGCAAAGCCCGAGGATGGGGAAGCGGATTTTGGGTGGGGAGAGAAGGGCGGGGGCCCCAGCAGCAGCAGTAGCAGCGGCGGGTGAGTAGCCAAAGAGGGAGGAGCTGTAGCTGGGCCGTCGGCCCTCCCTCCGGTTGCCATCAATGGCTGCCTGGAGCTCAGCTGGGGAGCTCAGGGCTTTCTTCTCACACTCATAGGCGTATAGATACTTCATGTACCTGGAGGAAAGGACGGAAGCAAGAATAATCCAAAACATAGCACCAGTCACCTCCCAGTTTAAGTGGATGTGTCTCTGGAAGCTGTCTCTGCTGGGCAGGCCTCTAGGGCACCTTTGATGTACCTGGCAGAGAAGTCCGGGATCAATGGACACTCTGGTCTAGGCTCCTAGCTCCTAGCAAATCCTAAACATTGCTCAAATTCGAAGCATTGTTCATTAAGGAAAATAAGTAACATCTTAGTTGTCACATTTGTTTTGGTGCCTTTTCAGTGCCTGGGAGAAATTAAAACCATGTTTCACAATGCCGTTCTGGCTCCTTGATTCCCTAACCATTCCGAGTTAGGCTCGTCAGAGAGAAGCAATTCTTCCCATTGTGCGTGGTACCTAGATGTGCCGTCCTTTGTGTCCTGTGTCCCAAGAAGCAGTTCTTTACCCAAGAACCTTGCTATTCTGATTATAGCTCTGTCCCCAACTTTTGCTGGAAAAGTTCCAACAGATAAAACCCTTCTATTAATACTTTTCAACAAGGCCACAACATGCTACCTGATATGTCAGCTGTTCATTCCATATTCTTCACAGAGCAACTTCCAGAATGTTCCAGAAGAATAGATTCCCCTTTGGTCCTCATTCTCTAGTGTTACTTTGATCTCACTGTTTCCATCAGCCTTGTAATTAACTCAAATGGTAACAAAAACAGGTTGCCAATCCAATGGGGCCTGCCTGCCTGCCTTCCTCTGGGTGCTCTGTTGCTGGGCAAGCTGAATGTCAGGTGAGAAGGTTCACTTGGGGTGGAGGTAATGTTTGGAAAACGATGTACTGGGAAGAGCACTGATTTCAGAGACAGAAGCCCAGGTCTGAATCTCAGGTCTACTACTTACTGGTTGCATGGCCTTGGCCCAGTTATTTTACCTTGAAGACTTACTTTCTGTAATCAGGAAAATGGGGAAACAACTACCTTACAGGGTTGGCTATGAGGTTTAAATGAGACAGAACGCCAACACAGCAGCACACGGGAGGTGCTCGATAAATGGCAGCTCTCAGTATTACTTGGTCTAGCAACAGACTCATCTCAGAAAGCCCATTATTTCAGAAATTCCATTTCTCTTGCTAACTGTACAATGGAATTTCCTTCCTTCCTGTCCTCTAGGCTAAAACATCCCTCTGTCCAGCCTCACTTCCTCCCCGCAGGTCCTGGCCACTCACTGGGTCCTGAGGGTGAAGGCGGCGCTGGTGATGGACGTGGGCAGGTTCAGGCCTTTGGTGATCTCCCTCCAGATCTTCTTGTTAATGATCTCCACCAGGCCCCCCTTCTCGGTCACCAGCTTGTACAGCATGTACAGGTCCAGGATCTGCTTGGCCATGATGGGGATTCGGTTGATGGGGGTCCCTATGGTCGGCCAATAAGAGAAATAGAGGGTTGTGTCATCACCAAGCTGAGAAAGAAGCCATCTGCGTACGCTCATCTTTAGCTGAGTGGAAATGATGCTCAGGAACCTACCTAGAAGAATAATTTGACTCCAGCGTCCCAAATCTGCTATTGGACCAGCAGTCAGGTCCCTTTGGGATGAGCGGAAGAACAGGTCCAACTCACAGGCTGTATGTGGCTTTTGGCAAAACACTTAGCCTTTCTGGTCCTGTTTTCCCATGTACAAATACGAGGACTAGATGATTTCAAAGGTGGGTTTCGTTTGTTTTTTCTAGCAGTACAATTCTGGACTGTTTCCCAATGATCTGGTAGCTTACACTCCTCTGGAGCCTTCAGACTCCATGAAGTGGCCACCTCCTCTAGGAAGCCTTCCCTGACTCCCTAGGAGGGAACACCTGGACAGCTCCCTGGGCTTCTCTCTTTTAGCTCTCCACATGGTCTGTAACAGTGTGCTCATTTACATACACCTGCTTTCTCCTCTCCTGCTGCACAACGGAGAGATGGTTTTTCTCCTGTGGGCACCGTCATGTCAAAGGAGCTGCTGGGCACACTGGTCTCCAAGGGAATGAAAAGCCACTCAACAATTCTCTCCCCACTAATCACTCCACCCCCTCCCTGGCCTCCAAAAGAGGGAGGGTCAGAGCAGCTTCCGCTCACTGGCCCGGAGGGGAAGTGAGAGGAGCCAGGGACTTGATTAGGAAACCTGGCACCGAGCAGGAAGGGCTACTAATGAGCACCAGGGGAGGCAGGGAGGGCGGGGCAGGGTCCTTTCAGAGCGGTTGGGATGCTTGTCAGGAGGTATGATGGATGACTGTCATTTGGCAGCCTCGGGATTAATGATCTGGAGGTCAGAGGGGAGAATTCCACAGGGAAGGGTCACAGTCCGGGGCAGGGTATGAGACTTGTTGCCTTTTGATGGCGACTCCTTTTACAGTATACAGGCTGCTGCTGTTCTGTCTAGCCTCCTCCCACCGAGGTCTCACTGGGCTGCCTGGTGGCTGTTAGGCCAGCTTGAGCAGAGACGTGCTGCTTGTTTCTGCTCCTCCTGTTTCCTTCCCCTAAAGGAATGGCAGCCTCGTCAAATTTTTTTTTTCCACTCTGTCACCAAAGCTGGAGTCTAGTATCGTCATCATAGCTCACTACAGCCTCAAACTCCTGGGCTCAAGCGATCCTCCCACCTCAGCTTCCCAAGTAGGTAGGACTACAGGCACATGGCACCACAGCCAGCTGACTTTTAAATTTTTTTGTAGAGTCAGGGGCTCGGCTATGTTGCCTAGGCTGGTTTTGAACTCCTGGCCTCAAGCAATCTTCCCCCACCTCGGCCCTCCAAAATGTTGGGATTACAGGCGTGAGCCAATGTAGCCTCAAACTCCTGGGCTCAGGGGATCCTCCTGCCTCAGCCTCCCAAGTATTAATAGCTGGGACTATAGGTGCGCAACATCACACCTGGCTAATTTTTAAAAGAAATGGGATCTTGGTATGTTGCCTAGGCTGATCTCAAACTCCAAGTGATCTTCCTGTCTTGGCCTCTTCTCAAAGTGCTGGGATTACAGGCATAATCAGGTCTCTTTTCTAGGTGTGGGGAGGGAGCAACTGATCTCAAAGACCTTTGTCTTGACTAGAGGGTCTTTGGAGGATCAAAGACAAAGGTGTCATGAAATTAGAGCCACAAATTCATAGATAAAAATATCAGAGGATCACTGGCATATTGCTAAAACGTACAGCCCATGTGTCGGTTAACTTCTCCATGTGCTGTTCTAGACAATGTATCTTCCCCCTGCCATGAAGACAAAAGCTTGATGCGGCAGAACTGGGCCCTGGGCGGGACAGGCTAATGTCCACCTCCTTTTGGAGGCCTGTCTGACCAAGCCCATCACAACCTTGGTGAGTCTACACCTTCCATGGCATCACCTGGACAGTCTGGGAGGACTGCTCCCAAGGTCCCCTTGCAATGCCCCCTAAGCTCACATTTCCAGAAGCTTCCAGGGCATCTTCACATGTGTGACCTCTTCCCTTCCAAATCAGAATGCTCACTCTGGGCTCACCTTCAACCCACGAAATTAGCTCTCCTTTCCCATCACTTCCATTTTTTTCTAGCAACACCAACATCCTGTGAAGTTACCCAGGAGCTTCAGCGCTGGCGCCTCTTCTCTCCTTGTCGCCCGCTTCCAGGTTGTTAGGAGGCTCCACAGATTCATCCTTTGAGGTACTTTTCAAAGGCATCTTCCTTTCCGGGCGGCAGCTGCCACCTGGACCAGGCCCTCACGGGGTCACAATTAGATGCCTAGAGCAGCCCAGCAGCTTCGTATCCATACGTTCAACTGGCACAGCGCAGCCAATCTTATTGAAATACTGTTTTTACCATATTGCTTGCTTCCTTGTTCAGAAACCTACAAAGACTCTTCCTACTGCTTACCTGTCCCATCCTGCATGTCCATTTGTGACCTACGTCTCCAACACTCCCTTAAAAGATCACGTGTGAGGGATTTCCAGCGTACTCCAACAATTCACTCTCACTCCAGTTAATTGGGCCTTTTCACTGTTACCCTCCAGCCAAGCTCATTTCTGCCTCTACCTTACTTTCCCTCTACAAGCCTCACATGACCCGCCTCCACTCAAATCCTCCAGTGTCCTTCCGTGTCCTGTTCCCTCTAGGAAGAATTTTCTAACTACTCCAGTTCATGTGGCTTTCTTCCCTCTCAGAATTTCTATTATATCCCTAGGAGTTCAGCAAATTATTATTTTGATTGTTTCACATATGTTCACTTGGTATCCCAGGAGGACTGTTAGCACTGTGAGGGCAGAGATTTTCTTTCCTTCACCATGCCTTGAATATTACAGTGTTAATAAATTAACCTACCATGAGGATTTAAAAAAAAAAAAACCTTCTCGGAGTCAAAGCAAGCAGCTCTGTGGTAACTCAACTGGTAGTCTTTTTTTTTTAAGTTAAATGGGTTTTTATTAGAGATGGGATCTTGCTGTGCTGCCCAGGCTGGACTTGAACTCCTGGGCTCAAGTGATCCTCCTACCTCAGCCTTCTGCGTAGCTGGGACTACAGGTGTGCACCACTGCGCCCAGCTCAACTGGGTATCTTGAAATACATTTGCTTCCTGCCTGTGGTGTGCCTGCGGAGACTTAGCTTAAGTGTCTAATGCTATAGCCCCCCGAACAGAAGTCACCTTCTCTTCCCAGGTCCTAGCATGGCCCATTAGCGTCATGACCCTTATTAAACAGATAGGGGAACTGAGGCCCAGAGTGGTTAAGCTCTTTGCTTCCTTCCAGGTCCCACAATAAGAAAACTAGCAATAGGAGAAGAATGGATGGAGAGCTGGGGATTTGGAGATGGCAAAGAAACTTTGACTCCATAGAGTGGGGTGGTCAAAGGGAAGGGAAGACAGGTGCTAACGAGCAGAAGGCGGCTAGATGTGCGACAGACATGGTACGCATGTGGCGGGTGGAGTGCTGAACCAGCACAGCGGGGCTTAGCGCAGCTGAAGAAGTGCTGTCCTTCAGAAGGTCACCTTGGACAGCCAGATACCACATGGCTTTGGAACTCCATCTGTGAATAGCTTTTGGAGTTTGCACTATATTTTTTTGAATCTCTTCAATGGTGACAAATCTTCACACACAGAGAATACGTTTTGCCTTTGGAGATGGCCATCTTTCACCTGGAGGCAAGCCAGGTGAAAAGGATGAAGGGACCAGGCGGCTTACACTATTTTTGACTGAAGGTATGGACAGAAATCATGACAGATTTTCTAGTGTGGTCCCCAGAGAGGACTTACAAATCCATTTTGAGTAGTTACTGCACTAACTGTCTACCCATTTGGGATGGTTTCTTTGAAGGACAACATTGCTACAGTTGTAAAAACTGCATTAAAAATTAGCCTCTTTATAGTCACACAGACTGTGACTTATCAAACAGCTGAGGGCATATGCTTAGGACAGCATACATTTGTTTAGCTTGGTTTTAGGAACTTGTCTTAATTATGGAATAACGTTGCCAAATGACCTTGAAACAAACAGATGGTGTGGGATCTTGTCTGTGAAGGCCCCCTATGTGGCTTAAGACCAGGTCCATGAAGTTCATGTCCACAAGCAATGCACTGGTGGTCCAGTGGAATTCTTGCCTGCCTCAAGCAATGGTTCCTTCTACAGCCTTTCAGGGGAAGGGAGCAGGGGGTCTCTGGGCTGTATTATATCTTCCTCTAAGGAGGCTCTTCACCTGAGAGACAGGCCTCTGTTCACGAGAAATGTAAAAGCAACCTGCAGAGTGCCAGGAAGGAGGCAAACACCCACTGAAGAGAGTTCTTTGTGGGTCACTGGTGTTGGCCCTGCAGGAGACTGAATCTCTGCCCCCATCACGCCTCCCAGGGGCGGGTGAGCACCTGATGGGGAAGCCTGCGGACTGTCAGTCACTGCCATCAAAGCAGGAGCTGGGATCGAGGGTAATTAATCATGCTCTCTCTGACAGGAATCCAGGGCCTTATCTGTACCCCAAGAAGTGCCGCTGGTCTCCAGTTCCCTCCTCAATAAAAGAGACTGACAGTTGTAACAAAGAGGGCCCTTATCAGATTTCAGCCAGGGAGCCCAAGACAGCCCCAGGGACGGATATAAAAGGCTTTTATGAGGGCCACAGGCCCAGTGAGGCTGGCAGGACTCCTGGGGCTTCAGCCCTTGTTGGCGGGAATTCTGCTGGGCCTGGCACTAGCAGCCGAAGCTGCGACCAGGAGCTTCCAGTGCAGATGCGGCCAAACAAAAGCTGCTCCATGGCACTTTGCTTTCTTTCCTACCACTCAGAGAACAGTGACGTAGATGGGGGTAGGGGTGAGGGCAGAAGGAGAAGAGATGGCCTCCTGTGGCTCTGGAGACAAAGATGGGAGATTGCAGAGAGTGCGCATGTTCTAGCGAAGACCAGAAGCAATCAGGGGAGGGACTCCAGACAGACTTACATGGCCGCCTTCCTGCCTACTGGCCAGGGGTGAGGGCCCAGGACCCAGGGCGTGGCCCTGCCAGGGACTGTTGCTGCTTTTTCCGGGCTTTGAAAAAGATCATTAATCATTTCCAGAGCCTGACTGTCAAGAAAGCTGACCAATGAGCCTAGAAGAGGTAAGACCCACGTTAAGCAGGGAACATGTACAGGCAGGCAGGCGTCCTGACCACTCCTCTGCATATTAAGTCTTGCCCTGCGCTAGCCCTGCTCCCCAGAAATGAGCAGAGAAATGACTGGTGACTGTTTTCCCGGACTTGTTTATGTAGAAAATATCTCCCTCTGAGAAACTGACAGCAGTGTCTGGCAGTCTGCAGTGTAGTTTGTAGATGGACTGTTCCACAGGCAGGACAGAGGCAAGGACGTGCCAGTATCCTACCCTGGGCTGAGCTTAAGCCCGCTACCTCCAACTGCCCACTGAGTGGGTCTACCTTACATATAGCGCATTAATCTTAAGTACACAGCTCACTGGATTTGTACTTCCATATCCACGCACGTACCAGCCCTCAGATCAACATACACATTTCCAGCACCCCAGAAAACTTCCCCAGTCAATATCCATGCCCCTTCCTATCCACCCTGGAGGTGACCATTATCCTGACAGACGCCTTCTTGGACTTTATATATACATGTAATCATATAGTATTAACACATATTCTTTTGTGTCTGGCTTCTTGTGCTCAACATTAGGCTGCGAGTTATCCCAGGGGTGCCAGGCAGTATCAATGTTTTTTTACTGCTGTGCAGTATTCCACTACGTGACTATGCCAGCATATTTGCATTTTTTCCAGTTTGGGCTATAACAAGTTGCTGCTATGAGCATTCTTGCAGGTGTCTTTACGTGAACATAAGCACTCATTTCTGGTGGGTATGCACCCAGGAGCGGACGCTGGGTAACAGGGACAGCACGTTTGGCTTTAGTGAATACTACCAAATGGATTTCCAAAACGGTTACACCCATTCACACTCCCATCAGCAAGGCATGGGAGCTCTGGTTGCTCTACAACCTGGGAGGATAATTTTAAATCCATTACCTTTTTTGATACTCTGGCCTGCACTGATCTCTTTAGGTGAAGTTCAACAATACATGTGATACCATATTCTGTTACGGCTAACAGTAAAATTAGTGCTACGCCTGTGCCACATCTTTCGGTAACAACTGCATTCAGAGAAGCTGGCCAAGGAGTCGGGGGAGGTGGACTGTGGGGTTCTCTGCTTAGCCTGCGGCTGGATCTCAGTCGTGCCCAGGCAGGGGCGTACCTCACGGGCTTTCTGGCCTGGGCAGTGCACAGCTGTCTGAGCTTCTGCTGCTGGCCGTCCCAGTAGGCTTTCAAGACCCAGCAGAGCTTCCCCACAGTGTAAGTGGGCCACACCCTCATTTTGACCTTTCTCTATACCATCCCTTGATGATTTACTAAATATTGGCTCACCCTGGAGCAAAAGAGGCAAAACTATCAAATAACTCAATTTTACCACGTGCTAGAAGTACCAATAAAAGATTTCAAAGGGGAAGAGGCTGAATTTAATGACAAAAGTGGGCTATTCAAATTAATTGTGCCTTTCAAAAACCAGGCTCCCTTCCCATTATCACGGAAAACTGGGTTTTTATAGGATATTAAATCACTGTTAAAAATGGGGAAAAGAAAAATAGTATGTTTATCAATGGCAGCTGGATTACTAGGAGAGAGAAAAATATCTAGTCTTAGACAAAGGGCTAATCCTAAGACTTAAAGATCTGCATTTTAGACTTTCCTCTGGGGATAAAGTTAGAAAATGAAGGCCCGAAGCCTATTTCGTCTGACAAAGAAAATATATTATAGTCTATCAGGAAGGGTGTCCAGGGTACAAACCATTTATTGCAAGATACAAAGAATATACGAGAAACTGCTTCCACCAAAAGGCAAGGCAATATATATCATGAACATTTCCTTGCCTGAGATGGATAGATAAGCACACAACAGAAGGAAAAACACTCAAATTGCACTTTGAGGCAGACCAAGCCCTTTTCCCACAGTCAATTCTTTGTATACACACATCAAAAACAGATCCAACAATCCATTCGGGAAAACCAAGGTCAGTTTGCAGCCTTGAATAGAAGTGGTGGGGGCAGGAGGGCAGCTCTACAAGTGAGGTCTTGACAAAACTTGTCTTCCACAAGCCTAAGCAGTCCTTAGCCTGGTGTGTCCACATGGGGCTGGGGCAGGAAAGGTGAGCCTTGCTTGTGGGCATTCTCCTGTGCTCCTCACCCCTACCCCATTCTGCCTTGACACATGGCAGCCTCTGTGCCACTGTGAGTTGTCACATCTGCCCTTCCCTGGCATGAAGGCCCTTCTTGCACAGAGTTCTGCCCCATGTTAACCAGCTAGGTGCTGTCAGACCTTCTCTGGACAGCAGGCCGGCACTCTCTGTGGGGCCCCAAAAGCTGCAGGACAAACAAGGCTTGCCTGCCGCCCCGGGAGGGAGCGACGGGCTTGCTGGAGCTAGGGAACAAGTTTGTCAGGCAGTACAGAAGGGTACACACTGGCCTGGGAGTTGGGGGACCAGTGCTGAGTCTGCTCTGTGGCTTTAGGTAAGTCACTTAACCGCGGGGCTGATTCTTTATGGCTACAGGTGATAATCTTTGATCGCTCTACCCCACAGAGTTAGAGCTGTGGGGAGCAGATCAGATAATGAGATGAAAGAGTTCTGTAAAGTGCATGGGATAGTAAAAATAATAGCAAAACCATCATCATCACCGTCCTGACTCTTTGTAAGACCATAATCCTGCTTCACCTTCTAAGGAGTAAGGGAACAAACCTTTCTTTCACACTGAAGGAAAAATGGTATTGTTTATACATAGCTTTTGCTTATTACGCTCATAAATTAGTCCTTCCCCTTGGGAACTGGAACACTAAATGGAAAATCTATGAGGGTATGATATCTCAGAAACCACCCACAGTGAGTTAAATTAGCTAGACAATTTTATTTAGAACTGTTTGGCTTTATTTTTGGCAAAGAAGTGTGTATTTTTTGCATACATACACACGCAGACACAGCAAAAGGTAAGCAAAAAGGAGCACCAGAATCTGAAATCTAACCTGTCTTTTCTAGAGAAATAGTCTGGGGTGGGGGGAAACAGAATCAAGGGCAACATGTTTAATTCAATTTGGCTTCAGGAAGCAAAAGAAGAAACGCATTACTCGGCAAGGAAAGGGGTGAAGCATTTGGTCTTGGAGATTTTTGGTGTCGTTTTCACATAATTATTTTGATAGAAAATTGCTAACGGGGATTTTCTTTTGTTTTTTGTTCATCAAGAGTAACTCGACAGACATAATCATGGATATGTAAGAACGAACACAGAAACTTTCAAGTTAATTCTAAATGAACTCCTTCATTTTGTAGATAAGGAAACTGTGGCCACCAGAGGGAAAAGACTGGCTCAAGATCACGGGGCAGGGAGGAGTGCCAGCCCTGGCTTTGCGCTCATGGGTCCAGAGCTCTTTTCACCTCCACAGGCCTTCGAACATGGCTGCAGCAGCGCTGTTTCCTGAGACTGCGGGAGACAGCGCGAGGGGCGCCGTCTCAGCCCCCGCCACTCCACTCTGCTCGGGCTGCTCTACTGGCAGGCTGCTCTGCTGCTTGGGGAGGAGGCTACCTTGGTGCAAGTCACCCTGGTCTGGCCTAGAAACCAAAGTGCTGAGGGCTGAAAGGCCCATCTGTTGCAGTCAATTCACCTAAACATGTTAACAAGCGAGAGACACAGCACAAAGCAGCAGTTACAGCCTGTCCCCTTCTACTGGACAGCTGCTTTATCACTTGCAGCTGCAGTCATCTGGGGGAGCCTGTTGTGTGTTGCCTCCCTTGGAGCTCTGTCTGCTTCCTCTGCGGGTGCTGCCTGCTGTGTCAAAGCAGCCCAGCCCCACTCCCAGCCCAGCTGGGCATCACCAGGCCTTTCAAACCCAGGCTGTTTGCAGCGGCTCCTATGAAATCTACTGCTTATCCTTCACATGAGCTCTGGAGGCTGAGTTGCTGATCTGCTGCTGAGGTCTATGAGGCTTTTCCTTGGTCCCAGCTAATAAGACCTGCCTTTTGAGTGCCCCGGACACTACTTCGGGAGTGACAAATAAGTCACAAATGTCTAGGGGGCCTTGGTCTCACTATTCTGTGAAGAGCAAAGACAGCAAGCTTCATGTGATTAAAAGTACAATCTGCTTCCAGCCCTCTTCAACCACCAGCTCTAATTTAGACTACCAAACAAGGGTTTTCTAGGAAGGACATCATCGTAAATTTAAAGAGAACAACCTCCACAGGACTTTCCTGCCTCAGTCTCCCCTCTGTAGCCCAACAAGGCCACAGTAAGTTTCCCGAAAGCCCCTGTTTTGCCTTCAATAACTTGGTTACTCTACAGACTGAAGTGCTAACTTCTTGGCCAAACATGGCTCTTCAGATTCTGGTGCCAGCTGACCAATCCAGGATAGCCTCTGGGTCCAGGCCACAGACAAGAGGTCCTTCAGCTGTGCCAGGGCCACACAGTGCCCCAGTGTTTCTGCCTCCATCTACGGGGTTGCCTCCGATACACTGGAGCCACGGCTCCTCCCAGAGGCCTTCTCTGCACTCCAGCCCAGGATGGGATGCCAGCACCCACTCCTTTGACACTCACTCACAGGAGGGGAGCTCGCAAATACTGCCTGACAGCCCCACTCCCAGGTACCTGATTGGAGGTAAGATGACTTCCATAAAGAGTTTTCCTCTGCAGAGGAACTTTAGATCTTTACTCTCTTTCCTACGGCAGGGGGTCTTGACAGTGTGCAAATTTGTCCCCCAGGAGATATTTACAATGTCTAGAGACATTTTTGGTTGTCATGACTGGGGCTTGCTATTGGCATCTAGTGGGTAAGGCCACAGATACTACTAAACATCCTACACAGGACAGCCCCCACAACAAAGGACTATGATGTCCCAAAAGTCAACAGTGCTAAGGCTGAGAAACCTCGTATTAGGGTAACTAACAAGTAGCAGACTGAACGGTCTCCTTTCTATTGGTAACGTCAGCAAATAGTGAAATACTTGACGTAAGTGCTGAAGACAGGACAAAGACTTACTCAGGACCCGAATAATGGTAAACTGACGTTATCAAAGGGAGTCACTTACTCCTGCACAGGGTTTACTCAGAAACATACTAGACAGCACTCCGCTCTTCCACAGTCCCCACTGCTGCAGAACAGCAGGACATGCAGCAAAGCCTGTTCTCTGCTTCTGACCCTCAATCATAGGGCAGCTGAGCTACCCTGCACGTGGCAAGTTGAGTCAAGAAAACCAACAAGACTGCTCATACAGCAAACACATCCTGAGCACCTTTCACCAGGCCCTGTGCTAGCACAGGGGACACAAAGGGATGAAAAAGTGGCTGTCCTCGAGAAGCTCCTCATCCAGTGGGGACATACAGTAGTAAACAATTACTGATCTCCACTCTCGGCTGATCTAACTTCCATTTTCCTTTAAAAATCCTTCTGGGAAGGGGAAAAAACAATAAAGTAGAAAATAAAGCAGTGGAGCTACACTACTGATTAAAATCTATATTGCTATGGCAGCCCCTCTGAGACAGGATCAGCTCCTGTGTTTGTACCAGCTGGGCTTGCGGAGCTCGTAAATAATTAAAAGGTAATTGGAAGGGGAGACCAAAGTATTAAATGGATTTCTCTCTCGCAGGGCAACTAGGGAGTTTCATTGCTGCCAGTCGCATTATCTTTCAGGGTTATGTTCTTGTTTTTACTGACACATGCAGCTCCAGACAGCAGTTGGAGGAGTAAACTAATTAAGGCTGCTTAGACTGCTTTGATAGGCCTGGAGATTGGGGGGACCAAGACTCAAACTTTCCATTGCCTTTTTACGCAACCAGCAGTAATAGGTATGCCACCAAAAAGGCAATAAGGCTTTGGAAGGTAAAGGAAGGGGAAGGAGATGGAGGGAGGGAGAGAAGAAGGGGGAGGAGGAGGGAGAGAGGGAGAGAAGTTAACTCAGAATACGCAAGTGCTGGGGGCTGCCATTATACCTCGGCAGAGGATAAAGAGGAGGATTTCATTCCCAGGTCTCAATAAAGCTGCTGACACAGACACCAAGGGATGCATGATCAGATATAAGTAGGACCCTGGGGACATTTTGGTGGGAACATCTCTCTCCTGTGGCTTTGTCCTGAGGGTGATGAGGGGGAGCCACACAGGTTACCTTCTCTTAGAGAGGCTGAGGTTCTGGCCATGCTTCCTGAGAGCTGTCCCACCTGGTGAACCCACTGCTGTGACAGGATATAAAGCCAGGAAGTTGAGTCACTGGGCTCAAGACTCAGTCACATCATGGTCCACAGTGGAGATGGCTACTGGGGGGTGAGGGGTGAGGAGAGGAGGACAGAGAACTGCGGGGGTACATTATAAAGCAGATGCCATTGTACCCTACAATTAAACTGCAGGAATGTTCCAACCAAGCCAGTGAATGCAAAAACCAAAAGCCAACAGAAAAGAAAAAATAGTTGGCCTTTCCTTCCCATGGATCACTTTAGACCCTCCCCAAAACTGAGTGGCCTCTATTCTTTAACTTACCTTTCTCAGTCTCTATAAGACTAGATATACCAACGAGAAGCCCCACATCCTAGTACAAGTGAAGCTCAGGCAGCTATAAGGCTAAAATAAAAGTATATTTGAATTTGAAATAATTCCAGAGACCAGTTAATTAGAAGAGAGACAGAAATAAGGCAGGCCAAAATGCGGACGATCGTTCCATCCATTTTTTTGCCAAGGCCCTCTCTGCCCTCTTCTATCTGGCTGTAAATTGTCTGGCTAAATCCAGAACCAATCAGCAGTAAATGTCTCTTGTCCATGGATGGCTAGCAGTGACTAGCACACAGTAGGCACTCAATAAATATTCACTGAACCGAAATGACGAGCAGATGGCACACTCACCCCTCTTTTGCATAAAGATGAAGAGATCATCCAGGAACTCTTTCCTTTCAGGATCACCGTCCAGTTCATACAGCTGCAATCCCGATCCCCCAAGAAAAAAACACAATGAAAAATTCCATCTTGCTGCAGGAAGTCTTATATCAGAGCTACTACAACCATCTAAATACCTACAAATGTGACTTATCGGCCACTCCTGTCCTTATTCCTTGTGAATCCGACACAACTACTCACTGCAGAACTATCCCTATCTTTATGACAAAGGACATATTACAGACCTTGGCAAAATCACGAGAGATCTCTCTTCCCCGGCCTCCATCTGCATCATCACTCCAGGCCAGACCACCATTCTAGAAGGGAACAAAATGCAAAGTTGACAGGCGAACAGGAGGAGAATGATTGGTAGAGGGCAGGGCAATCATCCAGGGGGAAGATGAAGACTCTTAGCAATGGTGCTATCCTGGCTCACACTATAAAAGACTGCTCAGGTGACCACCTCTGCCACCCTTACAGGGACACTTTTTTTTCGCTTTTGAGTATGGTTCTAGAATAAGAGGGAGTCAGGTGGAAGATTTCACCTTGTTGGAGAAAGATGGGTGTCATTTTTACTTGATGATCCTGAAGAGGAGGACATAAAGGCCCAGGTTGCTGAGAACCTGCTCATTCCCAGCTGATCTTCCAGAAGCCATCACTGAAACATACCATTTTTCTGCAGGTTGTAAAGATACCTCACCTGGTTTTCCACACAACCCTGTAAGTGGCGGGGAAAGGGCCAAAGGGAACTTGGAGTTGTGGTCCCTCAGCCAAGCCTCGTCATTAGAAGCCCTAAGCCTGGCTGGGCGCAGAGGCTCACTCCTGTAATCCTAGTACTCTGGGAGGCCGAGGTGGGAGGATCGCTCAAGGTCAGGAGTTCAAGACCAGCCCGAGCAAGAGCGAGACCCCTTCTCTACTAAAAAATAGAAAGAAGTGATCTGGACAACTAAAAACATATATATATATAAATTAGCTGGGCATGGTGGGCATGTCTGTAGTCCCAGCTACTCGGGAGGCTGAAGCAGAAGCATCATTTGAGCCCAGAAGTTTGAGGTTGCTGTGAGCTAGGCTGATGCCACTGCACTCTAGCTCGGGCAACAGAGCGAGACTCTGTCTCAAAAAAAAAAAAAAAAAAAAAAGAAGCCCTAAGCCTAATGATAAGACGTCCTTAGGAACTCCTGAGGGCCACCCTAGCCTGAGATCACTCCCAAGGTACAGACTCTGTGCCACTAGGGTGAGAGTTCATTTTCACTAGAGAAATTATAAAACCTAAGACTAATTTAAGTTTAGGTTAAAGCAACACCATTCAACTGAATAAGAGGAAATGGCCAACAGGGCTTTGCTTATATTCCTTAAGTTGGCTTCCTACCTTTAGTCAATCAGGCAACTCTTATTCCTCAAACCAGGCATCTCTACTGTGGAAGCCTTCCCTTCACTTGCAGCTGCACTAAGTACTCTAGAAGCAATCTCTGCCCGTTTCTACCTTAGAATTTAACATATTACTTTGGAAGTATCTATCACCCCCAAAATATTGTAAGCTCCTTGACAGCAAAGGTGTCTTTGTCCCCAACAGAGCCAATACCCTGGGCACACCAATTAAGCACCTCTTCAAAAAATATACAAACACATATACTCAAAGCCTACGTGCTAGTGGGGAGTAAGAAATCTCATGGTATGACTGCTGTTCATCCACAACCCACTGCTCAGTGGAGGACCCAGTGGATGGGACGGACACACTGAGCCTGTAAGAGCCTATAACTCCCACTTCTCCCCCAGGACCACAGGCACATGCACACACATGCGACCTAGCTGGCTGGGGTGTGTATGCGGTGGGGGAAGGGCACGTGGGGCGAGGAGGCAGAGGCTTCTTGGCACAAAATTCTTTGGACTGCACGGATATCTCATTCCAAAACCGTGCCAATGAGACAAAAGCCTAGCTGAATTCCTTTCTCTTCCCCGTTCTTCTGCAATAAAGCAGGAGGCATTACTCATGTATATTTTGGGGCCACACTTCACTTACCCTACTCAAAGTGGGCTCTGAGATGCAGACCCACTCCCTGATAGCAGCAATTCAGCACAGAGTGAGGTTAAGTATACCCAACAAGAAGTGACACCCTATCAGCTGAAATGAAACAGGCTACACTAAATTGTTTCCCTGCTTATCTGGTAAAGACATGTGTTAGGAAGTGCGCAGTAAATACTATCTGACTGTGTGCACTCGTCATCTCCCAAGGCAGATACTGTTAGAAACCTTTCTGTGGCACCTTCAGCTCAGGGAAGCCAGTAACCAAGCAGGAGGCTCGTTTTTTTAAAAAAAAGCTAAAACTCACCCCACATTGTAATTACAGTCACCAGAAATCTGGTGTCATCTGGCGGCAACTAGCACAATGAATAATCGAGATGAATTATGCCTGTCAGGTCAGCAAAACCAGACAGAGTTACATTCCCCCTTTCAAAGGATTCAGTAGGTTGCCCTAATGCTCAGTGATTTTGTTTGAGCCAGTAATTCCTGCTGGAAAGTCAATTATCCCGGGAGCCCCTATCGGCTGAAAGACATTCAATAGGGGATCATTGCTGCTTCTGTTATGTCAGCTGTTTACCAGTTCGATGGCCAGAGCTCGGAAGCTGATCTCTTGTTCACAGGAGGATTCTTTCTCTGCCAGTCACCAAGAGAGATGAAAACACCTTCTTTGCTAATTACAGTAACTTCCAGGCACTCTGAATGCTCTAACTATTTAACACTCAGTTGGGTAGAGAGGACAGAATCCACAACCCAGAATCTCAGACAGGGCTGTCCACAGCAGGAGAGGAGTGTGAAAACAAGCACGCCAGTGTGACCACTATGTGACTATGTGTGAAAATAAACACCCAAGTGCGAGAGCTCAACTCCAGGAACAGAGCAGAATGTCTTGGCAGGCTGGGGGCTGGGGCTATCAGCTCCTCTCGGCTTCTGCAGCTCTGCCCAAACTGCATGAGAAACGAGCAGCAGGATGGTGAGTGACAACTTGCACTAGCCATAGCCCACTGAGTGTGACCCACTTGGCTTGAAATGCCTCCAGCTCAGTGACCACAGAAGACAGGGAGACAGATAGAAACTGTCTGTTACTCTGTTGAAAGAAACGTGGGAAAAATTGTTGCCCAGAGTAGGGGTGTCTTTTGTCCAATTTCAAGGCAAAGATGGTCCACCTAAAATATTCAGCTGGGGCTGTGGAGAAATGTCCGATATGCTTTAATTTCTTTGTCTTGAGGCAGTTAAACTTTGAGCCTGCCTCCCAGAATTTTCTGGCTGAGGTGAGAGTAATTCCTGAGCCCGGCCTGCCTTTCCTAGACCAGCTGGAGCACCCTTTCCTCCATGAGCCTCCTGCCTCTGCACAGCCCGTAGAGTCAGCACCTTTCTGCTCTGGGCTGTCGCCTCATGTTCTGGCTACTTGTTCCCCTATGTCCCCAGTCTGCAAGCATCCTGTCTGGGTATCCCCAGCCCCCAGTACACAGAAAGCACTGACACAACTACCGAGAAGACAGAGATGGGCTCCCCTGAGGGCCCCCAAACCCCACAACTCCTGTCTTCCCCTCTTCTTTTCACTGGGAGGGTTACAGGTCTAAGCAGTTGTTTTCTTGGTTCTTAACTCTGACCGACTAGTATAAAACATGGCTCACTTATGCAATTCAAGTTTATGTGCAGGAGATTTCTTGGCCTATCAACAGGGTGTGAGTGTGACTACTAGAGAGTTATGAGCCCAGAAATAAATTTTTCTTGGATGCTGCCTGTGGCTGATTGAGGCTGTATTGGTAGAAGAAAGCAGGGAGCGGCAGAGGCAGATCGTGTGGGGAGGAAACACACCCCAAAAGAAGCAGCTTAACATTTTAGGGATCGAGAGGGGTCAACAGGAAAGCATTTCAGCTGAAGGGCGAAGACTGCATGAAGTCGGACCTGCTGGGAGCGGGCTTTGCTGCCCATTGGCGGCAGGCAGCAGTGCTAAATAGCCCTGAAACGCTGTGGGGAGCCCACGGTAGCTGCAGCGGTCACTTACTGCCATTTACAGCCTTCTCAGCCTCCTCTACTTGAGAACTCTCTTTTAACATCTTTGATCTCCCCAGGAGCTCACAGGAAACTGACCGTTTGCTCCCAAATACCCACCCAAGACTAGTTTTGGCTTCTATACCCACATTCAGCTCATTTTCCCCAGGAAAACTACACAGTGTTTTGCCTTTAAATCCCTCAAAAATGGCAGCGGAAGAAGGCTGCGGGGAAGAGAAAGGGGAGCAGGAAGCTAGTGTCAGTGTGCCTTCTGCTTCCCAAGGACTGCACCGGGGCCCTTACAAGCAATTTCTCACTTCTTTCTATAATGGAGAGGTGGTTATTTTAGAGATGGGAAAACAGTAGCTGGAACTCAAGTACCTTGCCCAGGGTCTCAGAGCTTCTAAGTGGCAGTGTCAGGATTTAAACTCAGTGTGGCTCTCTTTGTTACACCATGCTGCCCCGTGGGATGAAAGGACAGTAGAAAGTGTTCTGGGTGGGGAGATGAGGAAGGAAGAGAGGGAGAAAAAAAGTGAGAATAAAATTCTCTGTTCACAAAATGCGAGAATGCGCAAGCCACGGCACTGGGCAGCTTTACTGATGGGAGGTCCTTTTATTCCCTGTTTTATCTCACTGGTTTCATGCGGGTACTTCAGCCAAATGCCAAATGAAAACCACACTTGCCCAGGGGAGTTGTCTGGGGTTCTGGGGGTACTGAAATAAGAATTGCTAACTTCTTCCCCCTCCCTCCAAAACAGATCATCCATGGCAGGATGAGCCCCATCTTCCCCTAGAAGACAGGGGATCGGGAAAGAGAGAGAGAGAGAGAGAGAGAGAGAGAGAGAGAGAGAGAGAGAGAGAGAGAGAGAGAGAGAAAAGAGTTACACCTCTGAATGGACCAGAAGAATATGGCAGCTGGCACTGCCACATGCACACACGAAGCCTTCAGAAAATAATCAATCAAAGTCTCACCTCACTGCTACTCAAAATTAAAATAGTGCTTCCCCAGCGTCTCAACCTTGGAACCCATCTCAACGAACAGAGGGGAAACAAAAAGAGTCACTACCTTTGAAAAACTAAAAGGTTGCCTTGTGGAAGAGTATCAGGCTTTTTTTTTTTCCCCCTTCTCTCTAAAGCCCCAGAGGGCAAAATTATAGTGACTGGGCAGAAGTTACCAGAAGGAGGATTTCAGGTCTACAGAAGAAGGATTTTTTTTTTAAACAGCTAGAACTACCCAGTAATGAAGTGAGCCTTCCCAGGAGGTGGAAGCTTCCTGTTTCTGGATGACCATCTGTCTGGGATGTCATGGTGTAGAATCCAACATGAGACAGGGTTGGACAAGATAGCCTCTAGGGGCCCTTTCTGTCCTGAGAAGTGAACATCCAATGACAAATTCATTCAACACAGATTTCCTGAGAATCCACCCCAAGTACAGCATTGTGCAAGCTTCTGAGGAGAATACCAAAAAACTAAAAAAACAAAAGTGGTTCCCACCACTGGGATTTTATCACAGAGTTGTAAAAACAAGCTGAACATGCATATAGCATTTAGTAGTGCAAAGCAACAAGTGCCAAAACACACAGTACCCAGGAGGCGGAAGAAAAGGCTGGGCGCTGGCCTTGAAGAGTGGGTTGAGGGGAGACTTAGGGTTTAGATGAGCATGGAGTGGGGGTAAACAAGGCATGTTTTGGCAGGGAGCATGGAAGGACAGCAAGTGTGAATAGCTAAGGTGGAAGTAGGCTGTTAGATGCCTTGAATACCAGGAGGAAATCTAAACTCTGAACTGTGAACGGTGGGGAAGCAGTGGATATTTTCTGAACAGAAAAAACAAATGATTAAGTCAATGTTTCAGGTTATTCTGATGGCCCATTTGTGTTGGAAAAATATCATATACACATATAAATGTACATAGACACCTAATTGGATTGGGATTACAGGGGACTTCCACTTTTCAATTTTTTTCATCATATTCATTCATGTATTATACAAACATTTGACCACCTAGGATATACTAGATAAAAGCCAATTGTGTTAATATTTTTTTATTTTAAAAAATTGTTACTATTTTCTAAATTAACTTTTGAATCATTTGTCAAGACCTATCATTTGCCACCGCCCCCCCAGCCCAACAAAGAAGATTTGGATTGCACTGAAATTATGGAATAAGTTACCATAGGACTGATGCTTTCACAGTGTCTAGTCTTTCAGGTAAGAGAGTAGTATGACTCTTCATTTAATCAACTATGTTCTTAATGCTCCTCAGTAATGATTTATAATGCCAATATATTACTTTGGTGAACAGTATTGAAGATCTAAGAGGGACAGCCAGCACCGTGCTGGGCGGCTCTGTGAGACTCCGGGCCCAGGAGGGAAGGGAGCAATAGAACTGGGGAGAAAGACTGTCCTAAGATGCAGCCAAGTCAGAGAAGCAGCTGGATCTGGACCGAGGGAATGAAAGAGAAAGAGAAGGATTAATCTGAATTCTGATAGTGAGAAAGGTATGTTCTGATGCAAATAGAAGCTGGGCAGCGGATCAAGCAGGAAGCCTTTAAGCACTAATGAAAACAGACCACTGTCTAGGGGGCAAGTTGACAAAACCAATCCCACAGCCCTAGAGAAAGCCAAGTGAGGGCAGCTGGCAGCGGCAGGAGCCAAAAGCCTATTGCTAACCTCCCCATGAGGAGAAAAGGGGAGATTTAACAAACATCTCCTGATCCAAGAAGGCTACCTTGAGCCTTTCTTTTTACTAGGATTTGAAAAAGAAAAAAAAAAAAGCCCCCAAAAAAACAAACAAACCAACTCCACCAGACCACGCCTCTAAGATTTCAGGAGCCAGCACTGCATTCCTTAGAGCCGTACCTCCCCAGAGACAGGAGTGCCTGACTTTAAAAGCAATTAAGTATCTAGGCTATTTTAGGATTACTCCTTGACCACCTGGAATATCTTATTAAAGCACAGCTCAGATGTCCAAAGCAATTTTAGTTCCCATTCCTCATTCTTCCCCAAGGCAAGAGTTAACTCTTTCTTAGGGTTTAAAGTACAGGGGCTAAACTACCAAGTTTTTCCCGGGGTTCCCAATATTCTGAAACCTCTAAGAAACTGTCCTGTTCTTATATTATATCACCATTACGCATCCTGCCACCTTTTATAAAGATTCTTGAGAGTTCTCTGAAGACACCAAAAGTAATGTGTTTCCATCCTGTCTATTCTCTAATCTAACAGATTATGAACCCCAAGGTCAAGGATCTAGGCAAATTTTTAGGACCTGAATCTGAAAGTAGTCATTAGCAAAATCACTAGACTTCAAAGGGGCTGATGCCAAGGTCACGGATACTAATTAACTGCTTCAAAATACAAAATTTAACTAAAGTATTTAGGCTGAATATGGCTGCTGTTAGTTGTTTTTTTCTTTTCTTTTCTTTTCTTTTTTAATAAACAACAATATAAACTACCTTATCTTTGACCAGGTCCATGGCTCTTGTAAGTATTACACGTACCACATTTATCACTGCTTTATACTGCTGGCCTGGTTAATGATGTTGTAATGTTAAAAGTCCAATTCCCAGATCTTGGTATGAAAAAAAACCAGTCTTTGCCCTCCCACCAGTTTTAACTGACTCCAGGAGACAATGAGACATGCACAAGGGGGTAATGGGCAGGATTACAGGAGAATCCTAGGAGAGGGGAGCCCCAGGAAGTAAAACAGATACTGTTATAAGCAACATTGTTGGACTACAAAACCTGCCTGATAAGATCAGGATTACTGCTCTTAACTAAATCACTCAGGCCTTAGAAGCACTGGAGCTATAATTATCAGATGCACACCTTCCGCTGTCAGGTAACCTTAGCAGGAACCAGAAAGAGCCTGCCCGCCCCTTACTAGCAATGGGAGATCAATTCAAACTCGGTGAGTTGGAAAAGGAGCTAAGAGACACCTTTCTGATTAAGCAGTAGAAAGGGGGCAGCGGGTGGGAGGCACAGAGGCCAGCAGTCCTACCTTTCCACTGGGCACAGAATCACTCCATGCAATGATCAAGAAGACTGCCCAGAAATAGGGTGCTCTTACAAAAGGAGGGAAAAAACTAAAATGCAACGCTGGTGATGACGACACCCTGATGCCAAGGCACGACATGGCCCAGCAATTCAAGTCTGAGAGCCACAGAGGAAAGTCCCAGTCCCTCCTCTCTGCAGAATCTGAGCTGGCAGCGCTCTGGCTTACTCCCCACACTTGAGCTACCACCTGAACTTCCACAATGCTTGCTGACATCCACTTACACCACAGAGCTCTACTCAGATTTGCACGAGGTCAGAGCTGGAGAGCCTAGTAGGAAAACCTCATCGGACCTTCGATGGGACAGAAGGGAAAACAGACCTAAGAGGTTAGGAAACTTGCCCAAAGTCAATGCCTCACAGAAGTTTCATAAAACTTTTTTTTTTAATCAAACCACATGTGTTAAATATATAGAAAGAACAAATTTTTTTTTTTTAAAAATGCTATCATAGGCCGGGCGTGGTGGCTCACGCTTGTAATCCTAGCATTCTGGGAGGCCGAGGTGGGTGGATTATTTGAGCTCAGGAGTTCGAAACCAGCCTGAGCAAGAGCGAGACCTTGTCTCTACTAAAAAATAGAAAGAAATTAATCAGACAACTAAAAATATATAGAAAAAACTAGCCGGGCATGGTGGCGCATGCCTGTAGTCCCCGCTACTCGGGAGGCTGAGGCAGGAGGATCCCTTGAGCCCAGGAGTGTGAGGTTCCTGTGAGCTGGGCTGACGCCACGGCACTCAGTCTAGCCAGGGCAAAAGAATGAGACTCTGTCTCAAAAAAAAAAAAAAAAAAATGCTATCATAGATTATTTCATAAAGCTAAAACAAAACAAAAAATCCCTCCTTTATTTTCAACTTTGGGATTCCACAGAGCCAATTTTCTCAGGCAGAACACAAATCACAGCTTGTGTTTAACAGTCAGCCCCATTCACAGATTTTCAGGGCTTCTCCCAAACACACATCCCTATCCCAAGGGTGGTACTATGGCATACACGTTCCTACTCTGATGACAGCTGTCCCTGTGCTACCTGCCACCTCTACCAGACTGAGTCTCTCTCACACGGGAACAGTGATCAACTCCTCTGTGAGGCTTGTGCACCCAGCACAGGGCCCGGCAGACGGTAAGCACGCAAATAAACGTGGGTACCTGAAGAACAAGCCAATAGGAATAAATTTAGGAGAATCCACACAAGCTAAGTGATGAATTTTGGGGGCAAAATAAGAACATACTTATAAGAAGGTAGGCTGCAAGTTCTAAACTACAACCCCAGAAGGCAATAAGCCATTTCCTAAAGATAGCAGTTTAATTTTAAGGTCCAAGAGAGAAACTTAAAAGTGTACGTCAAAAAAAGAGACTCATCATTCATACATAAAATCAGCAAAGCTTCAAAAATGATAATGTTCAATTCACTGGTAATAAGGGTTGGTACAATGGGATCTCCCATATTCCCATACTGGAAATACAGAATGGCATGATCTTTCTACGAAGTCACTTGCCTTTAAAATGCCCATCACAATAAAAACAACAACAGCAGAAACAACTAATAATAATTGAGTACAGATGCTCTTTGACTTATAGAGTGACATCCCAGTAAACCTATAAGTTAAAAACATCATTTAAGTCGAAAATGCATTGAATACACCTAACCAATGAACATCATATCTTCGCCTACCTTAAACGTGTTCAGAACACTTACATTAACCTACAGTTAGGCAAAATCATTGAACAGGAAGCCTATTTTATAAGAAGTACTGAATATCTCATGTAACTTACTGAATGCTGTACCAAAGGTGAAAAATAAAATGGTCGTACAGGTACTTGAAGTATGGTTTCTAATGAATGCGTATGGCTTTCTCATCATCATAAAGTCGAAAAATCGTAAGTTGAACCATCACATAAGTCAGGGACCGCCTGTACTTATGTGCCAGGCACTATTCTAGTATTTTATGTGTATTAAACATTTAATGCTCTGTAAACAGTACAATGCTCTGAGGTGGATACTATTATTATCCCCACTTTTCAGATGAGAAAACCAAGGCACAAGGAAGTTGAGTGACTTGGTCACAAAACCAAGTGGTGGAGTTGAGAATCAACTGCAGTAGGCACTGCAGTTCTAGGTCCCTGTGCTTCTAACTCACCTCTTGTCTCCTTATAATCTTGTAATTCTGTTGTATGAATCTATCCTAAGGAAATAACTAGAAATACAGTATAATCTTATTTATAAGAGCAAAAAATTAGAAACAGCTTAAATGTCTGACATTAAGGGAATGGGCAACACATGAAGGCACCATCTCTGTGAGAGAACGTTATGCAACCATTAAAAACAGCATTGCCCTGTAATCCTAGCCCTCTGGGAGGCCAAGGTGGGAGGATCGCTTGAGCTCAAGACTTAAAGACCAGCCTGAGCAAGAGCGAGACCCTGTCTCTACTAAAAATAGTAAAATTAGCTGGGAGTCCTGGTGTATGTCTACTGCCTATTTAGGAGGCTGAGGCAGGAGGATCGCTTGAGCCCAGGAGTTTGAGGTTGCCTTGAGCTATGATGACGCCACTGCACTCTACCCAGGGGGACAGAGCAAGGCTCTGTCTCGGAACAAACAAACAAACAAAAAAACCATTGCTTTTTAAAAACATTCAATCCCTGCTCATTCAATTCCTACTCAATCCTCACCAATTTCAGATGTAGAGAAGATCTATGCATAAAAATACAATCATAAAATAATAAGAACAGAGAATAATACTTTTATAAACCTGGAGAAGGAAAGGCTTTCTTAAGTATGACAAAAGCCATAAAGAGAAAGATCAATAAATTTAGCTACATCAAAATTTTAAACTCCTACCCTTATAAAAGAGCACACACATCAAGCTGAAAGGCAAACTATGGAAAATATCTGGAACATGCACAGAGACAAGGGCCTATGCAAAAAGCTGCTACAGATCATTAAGAAGAAGATAAACAGAATAGAAAATGAACATAGGCCATAAGCAGGCAATTCATAGAACAGATACAAAAGGCAAATAAACATGAAAAGAATAGTAAAAATAAAAGGATGGATAACAACCAACATTGGAAAAGGTTTGGGAAAATACATTATTGTAGCAAAGCAAATTAACATTTTTTGAAGGTAATGTAACAGTATATATTAAAAAGTTATACATACATACATATTCCCTGATATACCTAATTCGATCTCTAGAATAATATATCCTACCACAGAAATACATACACTAGGGCATAGGGTTACATGGCACATACAAAAATAGTCTGTATTTATGCTAAACACACAAAGTACACTCACACTCACATGTTCTATGACTACACACTTAAGTAGGTAAATACACAGAACAGTCCTAGAAGCCGATTCACTCCTAATTGTGGTCTTCCCTGGAAAGGGCGTGGAGGGAAGGATGCAGGATAGGCAATAGGATGCTATAATATTTTTTTTTAACTATGAATTTTTAATTTGCATTTTTCTATATTGTTTTAATTTTCACGAGCACCTACTGATATTACTTATGTGGTTTTAAAATAAATGATTATAATGGCATGAATAAATAGATCTTCATGAACACTCATGGAAGACTGCCACAGCCTTGAGTACAAAAGCAAGTGGTAGGCCGGGCGCGGTGGCTCAAGCCTGTAATCCTAGCTCTCTGGGAAGCCGAGGCGGGCGGATTGTTTGAGCTCAGGAGTTCGAGACCAGCCTGAGCAAGAGCGAGACCCCGTCTCTACTAAAAATAGAAAGAAATTAATTGGACAACTAAAAATATATAGAA
>CAUYSK010018406.1:0-12216 GCA_963575035.1 Avahi laniger
CCGGGTGCGGTGGCTCACGCCTGTAATCCTAGCTCTCTGGGAGGCCGAGGCGGGCGGATTGTTTGAGCTCAGGAGTTCGAAACCAGCCTGAGCAAGAGCGAGACCCCGTCTCTACTAAAAATAGAAAGAAATTAATTGGACCACTAAAAATACATAGAAAAAACTAGCCGGGCATGGTGGAGTATGCCTGTAGTCCCAGCTACTCGGGAGGCTGAGGCAGGAGGATCGCTTGAGCCCAGGAGTTTGAGGTTACTGTGAGCTAAGATGACACCATGGCACTCTAGCCCGGGCAACACAGTGAGACTCTGTCTCAAAAAAAAAAAAAAAAAGAAATGGGATATATACCAGAAGTGTGATAGGTGGTCAGGAAGAGGGCAAAATATCTTCCAGGTGCTTTAAATCTACTATTAACCCACCCTTAACTAAGGCCCTAAACAAGATTATGCAGGATTACCTGGGATTTTAAGATTATGGAGTCTGTGTCTCAGACTGGCTCCCCACTCAACTTCTAAGCCTTCATAACAGCTGATGTGGTATTACCCCAAAGTGCATATTACCCAAAAGGCAAATATTTCTCAATCAATCTCAAGAGCAGGTGAAAATTCTCTGATCTCAAAGTAGTGTCCAAAGCTTTCCTTTTCATATTTTATAAAGATCACATGACTTTTTAACTATTAATAATATGTGTGTATTTGTTTTAATATAAAGCCAACCCCAAATCTTTCAGTAAAATTTTTGCCCCAGGAAGAAGGAGTATGTATATTGGCTTCCTTTACTCCTTGGCACACTTCCGGTCACCTACTATAGGTATACATACCACAGTTTGCAATGCCGTTTAAGAGAATTTCAGGCCTGCAGCGGGGAATTTTTACCCTTTGAATGTGCTTTAACCCAATCTCAATGCTGTGATCTATTGCCATTTGTTATATACTATTAATATTTTGTGTATACTATTCCAAAAAAGAAAATTATCCTGAGAGAGAGTCAATCGCATCCATAAGGACATAAAAGAAGACTAATTAAAAGATAAATATTCATAAATGGCTGTAAGTGGTATAGAATTACAGAATTTAAGAGGAATACTAGATAAGGATAATCTAGTTAATGCATAAAAAATTTAAACATTTCATTTTACAAAGAGGCATTTGAGGCTCAGAGAACTTAAATAAGTTGTGTAAGGTCACCACCAGTTTACAGAAAAGTCAGGACTAGAACCTGTATCTAAGATTGTTTATTCCACAATATATGAAGCCAGGCAAGAGAAAACACTGATAATTTAATTAAGCATTTACATTTGCTAAAGAAAACTGTAAATGATAGGCTGTGGAATGAAAACCATAAGAGGTGAAGTTAAATAGAGCCCAAGATTGCAATACAGTATAGTGTGATGGAAAATAAACAGCTAACCAAAGTCGTGGGGACACATAAATACAGGTTGACACCTTTATTTATTTTATTTCATTTCATTTCATTTTTTAGAAATGAGGTCTCACTATGTTGCCTAGGCTCAAACTCCTCGGCTCAAGCCATCCTCCCACCTCGACCTCTCGAGTAGCTGGAACTGCAGATGAGTGCCACCACGTCCAGCTTCAGAGTGGTACCTTTAAATAAAACCACTCAGATTCATAAAACAGATTTATTTCATCACTGTCTCCTTTAGAGTACGGAACTACACATCAACATTATTTGCTTTTGTCCTTTGACAAATTTGTTTCCGTCACAGAACCCAAGAGGAGTTTAAGAAGGTCCTAGATCATCTGGAGGCAGCCTGGAAGTGAACCTTTCAAGCTAAAAGTGAGGGATGATAGATGGATAAATCATTAGAGATCTTTATGGAAAGAAGTTTCAAAGCAGTGGAAGATGAAGCTTTTGGCGGCAGCATTTAGTGTCTACCTCTCCATTCATATCTCATTCCATTATTTCCAAACAATACTGGTCTTTTTTTCTCTTCCTTAACAGGCCATGTACCTTCCTACCTCAGGGTTTTAAACACCCTATTCTTTCTCTCTGTGATGCTTTCTTCCTTCTTTAGCCCCCTTTCCCCAGACTGACTCCTCATTATTCAAGTCTCAGCTTCCAAATCCTAAGCTCCTCAGAGAAACTACTATGGTCTTCCGATCTAAACAAGAGTTCCCTGTTAGGCTCTCTTAACATTCTGTACCATTTTGTAATAGGAATTACCATAGTTTGTGATTATGCATTTATTTGCATAGTTAATATTTACCAAATATTGAACTCTACTATGAGACTAAGCTTTCTGCAGGTAGGAGCTGTGTGTTTTATTCCTCACTGTGCATAAAACATAGTAGATACTCAATAAGTTACTTGTGGAATGAATGAATGAATATGCATAAATGCCCTAATCTCATAGGGAAACAGAGGTGTTGGAAGAAACACATAAAATGGGACCCCTTCTTTACCAAACTTGCTGGACCCATCTTAGTTACCAGAGTCAGCCTTTCTTTCTTTGTCTCATAAACATGTTTCCTTTCTGTCTCTCTTTCAGTTCTTAGCTTCCAGTAAAACACTGAATATACAAACAGACAATGGCCAGAGTATGTGTAAAAAGAGAACTCTGATCCACAACCTTCCCAGGAAACCAATCCCCTTATCTATATTAAACAACCCAGGAAGCCAGCCTGCCGTGAATCAGACTTACAGGAAGTCAAATTGCTATCTCTAGTAACAATCCAAGAAGCTGAACAACAACTTCTGTGTCAATTGGTCCCAAATGGTCAGGACTTGATTAATAATTGACAATTCTCTAATTTTTATACCTGCTTCTGCCTTAGGACCAACTAGAGCAAACCAAATATTTACCCCTAACCAATCACATAAATATTCCACTTGTATTATATTTAACAGCCCGCATACAGCTTCCCCATGCCAACAGCCTCCAATTAGGACATACCTGAAGCCTTCGCTTTTTCCACTATAAAGCTTTCCCACTCCTCTGCTTGCCTTTAAGTCTGCCGAAACACAAGTGATGGTGGCTGACTCCTTGCTGTTGTAAGCTCTGAATAAATACTCCTTGCTAATTCTCATTTGGTTGGTCTTCATTTATTTTCACATCAGCAGGAGTCTTTAAAACTGACAAAGAATAAAGCATCATCCTGAGAAAAGAGAGAGAACATTTTAGGCCCTGAGACATAGGGATTTTCCTGGAACCTTGGAAAGTGACAGCAGAGGGCAGCAGCATCCCAAAAGCATCTGAGAGAGGACTATTCCTGGGTGAGGGGCTCTCTCTCTATCTTCTCTCTTTCTCTGTCTCACTCCCTGGCCTGTTTGCGTGCAAGATGTTGTTAGAGGCAACCTCAGCCCCGAGATACAAGGCTAGTTTTAAAAGCCTTGCCAAGAGCTGTATCACCACAACAATTGTGCCTAGTGTCCCAGGACATGTAGCAAGTTATACATTTAAAGCAGTTTCCACAAAACACATTCAGTTGGTTTTAAATTTTGGCAGAATTTGGTGCTTCTGTATGTTTTGATTTTAGTTTTTAAGTATAAGGCCCCCTTATGGACCCCAGAATACATCTTTACTGACATAAATAGAAAATGATCTTTATTTAGAGAATAAAGAAAAATCCACTTTCTGGCAGCAGGTATTATTTTCTGACATCTCATAGTGTTGAGTACAGTTGTCCCTCTGTATACTTAGAAGATTTGTTCCAGGATCCCTGGCCAAAGTGTAACAAAATCTGCACATATTTAAGTCCCCTACAGACTAAAAGTCGGCCCTCTGTATATGCGGATTTCCAATCCCTCCAATACAGTATTTTTGATTTGCATTTGGTTGAGAAAAATCTGAGTACAAACCAATATTGTTCAGGGATCAACTGTACATATCTGAATATCCACAGGATTATGACAGGTGATGGGAAAATTAGAGCTTTGACTCAAAGTTGACATAGGCCTTTTCTCAAAATGAGTACATCATAGGCCTTAGGCTTATCTGGTCATAAATAAATCATATTAACTTCCAGAGCTCTTCAAGAAAGTTGTTTGACAGTTAAAGCCAAGAAAACTCAGCTTGCTACCTCTGTGTTACCTGAGCTAAAAGTATCCATTTGTCAATGTTCTGACTCCTTAATTCCCACTAAAATACAATGTGATACATTCATACATTTATAAAATGAGTATTATTCAATGGCCAGAGATCATGTTTTTTTATAATCCAATAATATCATTAAATGAACCATGGGATTCATAAATTAAAGGAACTTTTAAAAGTTAGCTCTTTAATAGTGAATCTGTGTCTCATAAAGCAAATTATCAACCAATTTGTTTCCTAAACCTGAGATTAGACAAAGTAGATTTTTTTAAACTAGGATTCCTTTTACATGGTGGTCTATAGATTTTTTTCTTATTTTTTCTGACTTTGATAAAGACAAATTTATCCTAAAAAGCCAGTATGAAGTTATGGCATTGGGAATGGCAGAGTATGGACCTCAGTAAATTCTCCCCCTCCCTAAGAGGAATGAGTACACTAGCAAGTATTGTAAAAGTCAACTGTCCAGAACTCCAGAAATTAAAACCTTGAAAAAAATCCAAGAAAGGTTTATTAAAGAAAAATGATTGAATTTTGGAAACAACAGTAAACTTTGTGGTATTTAAAATTGTTCTATTTCCATCCCTTTTTCTTCAGCTCCAAAGTAGTCATAAAACCCAACAGCCATATAATCACAGTGAAAACCACTGTGGAGCCAATGGAGGGAGCAGAGGGTTTGGAGCTATCCCAAAACATCATTCTCAGAAAAACATCATCCTGTGAACCATTTGGCAGCTCCCTGTAAACACTGATTTGCAGGGATTGTCTTTATTGACCTGATTCAGGGCTTATCCAGTGTGAACAGTTTTTTTCACATGGGAATTTAATTAAAAGAAAACAGTGGCCATCATTTAATACAACAGCTACCCAAGGTGGCAATAAGGGTTAGGACAAAGAAGAAGCTGAACAAAAAGCTTAAAAGGAAAAGCTGGAAAATAAAAGGAAAGCCTATAGAGGACCCTGAAAGCTTGGACATTTAAAATAGCTAAAACTCCACAAGGCCACTTGCATATGCAGAGTTGTACACATACCTTGAAAAGACCTAAGAAGGCCTTAAGTTTTCACCTTTGGGTGTCCTTGAGACTCTTCACAAGCAGAAATTGAAGACTAAGGTAGAGTTTTAAACTGCCTACCTGAGCATTGAAGATGTGATCCACTATACATACAATGTTCCTTGGCAAAATGTCTGGGAGACTTATTTGTTAAAGGCTTTTTAAAAAAGCTGCGTCTAATCATTACATTACCATTAAGCTAACCAAGTAGAGACATCAGGGGTCACAAATGACAAAGAACACACACATAACAGAATTAGTTCAAGAAAGTCCCCAAACAAGTAAACAACAACAACAAACAGAAAAAATAAAAACAAAAACCCTGGAAAGGAAGGAGAATCTGATTTCCAAGGTGCCCATATTACATCATTTACAATGTTCAGTTATCTTGGACCTTATTTTATACCATACACAAAAATCAACTCAAAATGGATTAAAGGCTGTAATGTAAAATATGAAACCATAAAACTCCTAGAAGAAAATATATAGGAAACATTCCTTGAAATTGGCCTTGGCAGTGATTTTTTTGGATGTCACACCAAAAGCTCAGGCAACGAAAGCAAATATAAGTGAGATTACATCAAACTACAGATCTGCAGAGCAAAGGAAGCAACAACAGAATGAAAAGACAGTTTATAGATTGGGAGAAAATATTTGCAAATTGTGTATACGATAAAGAGTTAATATTCAAAATATATAAGGAACTCACACAACTCAATTGCAAAAATACAAATGGACCCATTCAAACATGGGCAAAGGACTTGAATAGATATTTTTCCAAAGAAGACATAAAAGTGACCAATAGGTTTATGCACAGTTGCTCAACATCATTAATCATCAGGGAAATGCAAATTAAAACCATAATGAGATATCATCTGAAATCCGTTAAAATATCATATTTTATACCTTATATATATGCTAATAAAATGCCCAGTTATCAAGAGGTTACATAAGCAAGATGGTGGAATAAGAAGCACTGGACTCTCCTTTTCCTACAGACACACTGATTCAACAGCAACACACAGAATCAATCTTTTTGTGAGAAATCTGGAAACTAGTTGAAAGGCTCCTGCACTGTGAGTTAGTGTGAAACCAGTCATATCAAAATGGGTAGGAAAATTAGAGACATCCTCTTGTCATAATCCCTACTCCAGGCACAGTACCGTATGATCAAGAGGGAACCTCAGGGCTGGGTGCGGTGGCTCACGCCTGTAATTCCAGCACTCTGGGAGGCTGAGGTGGGAGGATCACTTGAAGTCAGGAGTTTGAGACCATCCTGAGCAAGAGTGAGACCCTGTCTCTACTAAAAATAGAAAAATTAGCCGGGCAACTAAAAATAGAAAAAAAAAAATTAGCCGGGCGTGGTGGCGCACATCTGTAGTCCCAGCTACTCAGGAGGCTGAGGTAGGAGGATCTCTTGAGCACAGGAGTTTGAGGCTCTCAGCTTCGCCCTGAAGAGCAAAGGAGTTAAACCACACATTTAGAGTCCTAACTTTCCCAGATACTACCCAAGGGACCACCTTCTATCTTTCCTGTCTCTAACAGCTGACGGGCCCAGCCTACAGTTGTCCCCTGAGGGCTCCAGACAACAAAGCACCAATTTAAACTAGAGTGCAGGCACTTGCCACAGCTCCACCCCCTGGGTTAGCCACTTTCACTCAAAAAGAAATAGAAAATCTTAATAGACCTATAACAAGTAAAGAGATTATGTCAGTCATCAAAAATCTTCCCACAAAGAAAAACCCAGGACCAGATGGCTTCACTAACGATTCTAACAAATGTTCTAAAAAGAAATAAAATCAATACTTCTCAAACTTTTCCAAAAATAGTAAAGAGGGAATACTTCCTAACTAATTATAGGATGCAATTATATACCCTTGTGCCAAAGCCAGACAAAGACAACACAAGAAAATAAAATGACAGTTTGATATGAATATAGATGAAAAATCCTCAGCAAAATACTAGCAAAACAAATCCAGCATCATAGAAAAAGAAGTATACACTCTGACCCAGTGAAATTTATCCCAACAAGAAAAGGTTGCTTTAGTATCTGAATGTAATTGTGTATGAAATACACAATATGAATAACATAAAAGCAAAACAGCATGATCATCTCAATAGATGCATTAGACAAAATTCAACACCATTTTATGATTTAAAACACTCAACAAACTAGAAATAGAAGGGAACTTTCTCCTCCTTACAAAGGGCAGCTATGAAAATCAATAACTAACTTCATTCTTAACAGTAAATGACAGGATGCTTTCCCACTAAGATCAGGAACTAGAAAAGGATGTCCACCTTCACCACTTCTATTTAATAATGTACTAGAAGTTATATCCAGAGAAATTAGACAAGAATAAAAACAAAATGCATCTAGATTATAAAGGAAGAAATAAAATTATTTGCACACAACATGATTTTATATAAAGAAAACCCTAAAGAATCCACCAAAATCTGCGTAATAAATGGGTTCAGCAAAGTTGCAGGATATGAGATCAGCATACAGAAATCAATTGTATTTGTATATACTAGCAATGGTCACTTAAAAATGAAGGAAACAATTGCATTTATAATAGCAACAAATTAACGAAATAACTTAAAACTAAATTTAGCCAAGGAGGTGTAAAACTTGTACACTGCAAAGTACAAAACATTGCTGAAAAAAATTAAAGAAGACCTAAATAAATAGAAAGGCATTCATGTTCATGAATTGGAATAATTAATACGGTGAAGATGTTGACATGCCCCTAAACTGATCTGCATATTCAGTGAAATACTTTTCAAAATTTCAGCTGCATTTTTGCAGAAATGAGAATTCTAAAATTCATATGGAAATGTAAGGGATCCCAAACAACCAAAACTCTTGAAAAAGTAGAACAAAGTTAAAGAATTTACACTACCTGATTGCAAAACTATAGTAATCAATACAGTGTGATATTTCCCTAAGGATATATAGACACACACACGTATACATGTATGTGTGTAAAATAAAATTGAGAGTCCTGATATAACTCATAAATCTATGGTCAATTGATTTTTGATATTCTTTTCAACAAATAGTCATGGGACAAGTGAATATCCATATAGTGGCTACAAAAGAATAAATTTGGATACTTCCCTCAGATCATATACAAAAGTACACTCAAAATGGATGAAAGACCTAAATGTAAGAATTAATGTATAAGCTATTGGAAGAAAATGATGTAAATCTTTGTGACCTTGGACTAAGAAACGGTTTCTTATATTGACTTAGTCAGTTCAGGCTTATATAACAAATACCATAGATTGGGTGGCTTATAAACAACAGAAATTTATTTCTCACAATTCTGGAGACTGGAAGTCTGAGATCAGAGTGCCAAATTGGTCGGGTTTTGGCCAGGGCACTCTTCTGGGTTGCAAGCTGCCAACTTCTTGTTGTGTCCTCACATGGTGGAGAACAGAAAGTGAGAGCAAGTTATTGTATCTCTTCTTATAAGGGCAATGATTCTATTCATTAGGGCTCCATCCTCATAACCTAATTATCTCCCTAAGTCCCCACCTCCTAATACTATCACACTGGGGATTAGAATTTCACCATGTGAATTCTGTGGGGACACAAACATTTGGTCCATAACAGATACATCATCAAAACACAAGCAACCAAAGACAAACTAAATTGGACTTCATCAAAATTTAAAAAAATGTGTGCATCGAAGGACACTATCAAGTGTCTAACTCAGAGAGAGAGAAAATATTTGCAAATATTTTATCTGATAAAGATCTACTATCCAGAATATATACAGAATTCTACCAATAAATAAAAAACTAACCCAATTAAAACTGAGCAAAGGATTTAATATTTCTATAAAATATATACAAACGGCCAATAAGCACATGAAAAGATGTTCGACATCATTAGCTATCAGGGAAATGCAAATCAAAACCATGAGATACTACTTCCCACTCACTAGGACAGCTATAAACAAAAAGACAGACATGACAAATATTGGTGAGGATGTGGAGAAATTGCAGCCCTCATGTACTGCTTGTGGGAATGCAAAATGGTGCAGCTACTCAGGAAAACCATCTGGCAGTTCCTCAAATGATTAAATATAGAATTACCATTTGACCCAACAATTCCACTCCTGGGTACACGTCCAGCAGAATTAAAAACATATGTTCACACTAAAACTTGTACACAAATGTTGATAGTAATATTATTCATAATAACCCCAAACACAAATAACAATAAATTGATAATTGGATAAATAAAATATTCTGAAATTAAAAAAATAAAAATAAATAAAATGTGGTATATTCATACAATGCAGTAGTATTATGTTATTAAGTATGAAATGTCCGATATCCTTAAGTAGGAATTTTTACAGTTACTATCTCTGGCATTTCATTTTGACACTTCTTCTTTTATTTTTATTGTGAAGGTACACCCTCAGTCTTCCAAACACATGTTTTGGCTCATGATTATCTTTCAAAAATTTTTAAAACAATTTTTGTGAACCCATGGCTAAATCAAAAATTTGTGTTATTTTTGAATATGAGTTCCATTATGGAATCGATGCAGTGTAGACCACTGGAAATATCAACGCAGTGTTTGAGAAGGATGTGGCTAATGAATGCACAGTACGTTGATGGTTCGAGCAGTCCCATTATAGTGATTTGAATCTTGAAAATGAGCCATGTGGGAGATCTGAGACTAAGGTGGACAATGATGAGCTGAAAGCTATAGTGAAAGCGAATCCATCTCAACATACATGTGAACTAGCAGCAAGATTTGATGTTACTATTCCAACAATATTGGACCATTTTAAACAAATTGGCAAGGTAAAGAAGCTGGATAGATGGGTTCTGCGTGAATTAAGCAAGCATCAGAAGAGAAATCATCTCAAAGTTTGCCTTTCTTTGCTGTCATGACATAAAGGTGAACTATTTCTGCACCATATTGTTACATGTGATGAAAAATGTATTCTTTTTGAGAATTGTAAGCATTCGGCACAATGATGGGATAACCATGAAGTCCTGAAACACAGTCCAAAACTGAATATTCATCAACAAAAAGCTAATGGTGTCTGTTTGGTGGTCCAGCACTGGTATTATCCAGTACAGCTTTGTGAAACCTGGCCAATCAATTACAGCAGATGTCTCCTGCAACCAATTGGATGAAACAATGAGGATGCTTGTAATGAAGCAGCTGAGATTGGTCAATAGAGACAGGAGAATCCTCTTGCAAAACAACACTCGACCACATGTTGCAAAAACAATGCTGCTCAAACTGCAGAGGCTGGACTTGGAAACTCTCTGTCATCCACTGCATTCACCAGACCTTGCACCAACTGACACCACTTCTTCCAGACTTTGGACCACTTCTCGCAATGAAAAATATTCAATTCTCAACAAGCTGCAGAAAATGCCATTCACAATTTCATCACCTCTTGCTCTCCAGGCTTCTTTGCTGCTGGCATAAAGAAACTACCGTTAAGATGGCAAAACTGTGTCAAAAGTTTAGGCGCATGCTTTGATTAATTGTACTGCTTCTTGTTTGAGAGATAATAAACTACACTTCTGATTAGAAATTGGACATTTCATATTTAATGACCTTTAGTTACCATGAAAAGGGACAAAATACTGATACATGCCACAATATGGATTAACCTTGAAAACATTATGCTAATTGAAAGAAGTCAGTCATAAGAAAACATATTGTATAATTCCATTTATATGAAATGTCAATAATAGGCAAAACTATAAAAACACAAACTAGATTAGTGGTTGCCAAACTAGTGGCTATGGAGAAGGGGCAATAGAGAGAGACTAATAACAGGTACAGGATTTCTTTGTGGGGTGATAAAATGTTCTGAAATTAACTAATGATTATGGCTGAAAAACTGTGAACATACTAAAAAGCACTGAATTGTACATTTTTAAATGACAAATTTAATGGCATATGAATAATTGCTCAATTAAAAAAAATAATCTCAATCACCATCAACAATACTCTGTAAGGCTCAGTAAGGCATCAGTAGCCTAGATAAAATTCTGCTGTGTCTTTCACTGTTGATCTGTCCATACGTATGTAATTATAGAAACAGGGGCTAGACAGACACTGGGTCTTGATGTCAGATTCTATCCTACGACTGTATATAGATACTTCCCAAATTCAAATTGAGCTTTCATAATAGATTCTATTTTAAATGTGTGGCTCCATTTTTGTATCCTGTGTTTACATGTAACCCACCCATAAATAATGTTCCAAAATTGTCTGAGACATACAGATTTGCAATCATGGATTGAAAGAATTAACATTGTTAAGAGAGAATTACCCCCCCCCAAATTAATCTACAACTCAACATAATCTCTATCAAAATCCTAGTGGGCAATTTTTGCTGAAATTAACAACCTCATCCTATAATTGATATGCAAATTTAAGTGACACAAAGTAGCAAAAAGAATCTTGAAAAAGTAAAAAATTGGAGAACTCACACTTATTTCAAAGCTACAGAGATCAAGACAGTGTGGTAGTGACTTAAGAACAGACATAGATCAATGGAAAAGAATGAGAGTATGAAAATAAACCCAGATATCTACAGTCACTTGATTCTTGACAGGAGCGCCAAGCTATTCAATGGAGAAAAAATAGTCTTTTCAACAAATGGTGCTGGGACAACTGAATAACCATATGTAAAAGAGTGAATCTGAACAGATTTAAACCTAAGGAGTGAAACTATTAGAATTCTAGAGGAAGATGTTGGAAATACTCTTCTAGACATTGGCCTACGCAAAGAATTTATGAAGAAGACCCCAAAGGCAATCACAGCAACAATCAAAATAAATAAATGGGACCAGATCAAATTAAAAAGCTTCTGCACAGCCAAAGAAACTGTCACAAGAGCAAACAGACAACCTACAGAATGGGAGAAAATTTTTGCATGCTACAAGTCCGATAAAGGGCTGATAACCAGAATCTACTTAGAACTTGGGAAAATCAACAAGAAAAAAATCAAACAACCCTATCAAAAAGTGGGCAAAGGACATGAACAGAAACTTTTCAAAAGAAGACAGAATAATGGCCCAAAAACATATGAAAAAATGCTCAACATCTCTAATCATCAGGGAAAT
>CAUYSK010018408.1:0-18167 GCA_963575035.1 Avahi laniger
ATATATATACACAAAGAGTGCAATGCGCACCACCTGAAAGATGGACACATTTGAAATTCGGACTTGGGGGGGAAGGGGGCCAAGGGCAACATACTTAACCTAAATATCTGTACCCCCATAATATGCTGAAATAAAAAAAAATAAATAACAAAAAAATATATAACAAAAAAAAAGAAAAAAAATATTACTGCACGTGGACAATGTACCTAATCACTCAAGAGCTCTGATGGAGATATACAAGGAGATTAATGTTGTTTTCATGCCTGCTAACACAGCATCTACTCTATAGCCCATGGCTCAATGAGTAATTTTGACTTTCAAGTCTTATTACTTAAGAAATACATTTTGTAAGGCTATAGCTGCCATAGGTAGTGATTCCTCTGATGGATCTGAGCAAAGTAAATTGAAAACCTTCTGGAAAGGATTTGCCATTCTAGATGCCATTAAGAACATTTGTGATTCACTGGAAGCAGTCAAAATATCAACATTAACAGAAGTTTGAGGCCAGGCGCGGTGGCTCATGCCTGTAATCCTAGCACTCGGGGAGGCTGAAGCAGGTGGATCGTTTGAGCTCAGGAGTTCGAGACCAGCCTGAGCAAGAGCAAGACCCCGTCTCTACTAAAAAAATAGAAAGAAATTTGCTGGAAAACTAAAAATATATAGAAAAAATTAGCCAGGCATGGTGGCGCATGCCTGTAGTCCCAGCTACTTGGGAGGCTGAGGCAGAAGGATTGCTTGAGCCCAGGAGTTTGAGGTTGCTATAAGCTAGGCTGATGCCATGACACTCTAGCCCAGGCAACAGAGTAAAACTCTGCCTCAAAAAACAAACAAACAAACAAACAAAAGAACAAACAGTAGTTTGAAATAAGTTGATTCCAACCCTCATGAACTTTCAGGAGTTCAAGACTTCAGGGGAGGAAGTAACTGCAGATGTGGTAGAAACGGCAGGAGAACTAGAATTAGAAGTGGAGCCTGAAGATGTGACAAAGTTGTTGCAATCTTGTGATCAAACTTGAACACAGAAGGAGTTGCTTCTTATGGATGAACAAAGAAAGTGGTTTCTTGAGACAGAATATACTCCTGGTGAAGACAGTCATAGCAGTGAACTCTGTTGAAATGACAACACAGGATTTAGAATAGTCCATAAACTTAGTTGATAAAGCAGCAACAGGGCTGGAGAGAATTGACTCCAATTTTGAACAAAGTTCTGTCATAGGCAAAATGCCATCAAGCAGCATCACATGCTACAGAGAAATTTTTCATGAAAGGAAGAGTCAATGATGTGACAAACTTCCTTATTGTCTTATTTTAAGAAATTGCCACAGCCACCCCAACCTTCAGCAACCACCCTGATCAGTTAGCAGCCATCACCGTCAAGGCAAGACCCTCCACCAGCAAAAAGATTAAAACTCACTGAAGGCTCAGATGATTATTAACATTTTTTAGCAATAATGTATTTTTAATTAACGTATATACATTTTTTAGACATAATACTATTGCACACTTAATAGACTACAGTATCATGTAAACATAATTTTTATATGCATTGGGAAACCAAAAAAATTGTGTGAGTTGCTTTAGCATAATATTTACTTTATTGTGGTGGCCTGAAACCTGAATCCACAATATCTCTGAGGTATGCCCATATTTAACTACAGTTTTGCTCCTGAACATTTTGGTTTGAAATCAGCAAGTTATAAGCCTATTTTAGAATTGAACTAGGTTTAATTTTTTTTTTATTTTTGTAACTCCAAACTTTTATTTCAGAAATACTTGGCGGTAGAAATGAGTCAGACATCTCATTTTAACTGAGGCATTTTTGCCAAACAAATGAAAATATGAATATTCTTTCCTCTTGAAAGAGAGATGTTGTTACAGGGTCTGATTTTTTTTGTTGTTATCAGAATTTCTTGAAGACTTGTTGGGGAAAATTTAATAATGGAAATTGAGAGGAGATTAATGCCTTATCTCTATTAAAATTTTTATTTGCATTTTACAAAATGCACTTAAATATTTCACAACTGAAACTATAAGGTCTTGGTCTATAGATAAGGAAAAACTTCTAACCATGGAAGTGATGTTTCCTTGGGCTCTATAATTAACCAAAGCCTTGTGTTGATAACACTAGGAATCCTATGAAATCCATTCAGAGATACAAGTAGGACAAGCTTACCTGTGATGTTCTAGGTTTGCAATCCAGAAACCAACAAATTCAGGTGTGATACACCATGCTCACAGATGCTTGCCTTCTTGAAAAATTCCTAAGTTGCAATTTGGAATTTGTCAGTTTTAAGATGCTAATAGTAGTACCACATTAAAATTGTCATCATATTTGTAGAACAATGTGGTCCCCATTAAAAGGTTATTATTCTAAGATTCCTTTCCGTAATAATCATTAATTACTACTCAACATTCTTTATGTGTATTATTTCTAATATTCATGGTGCTCTGGTAAGATAGGTATTATTATATTCACTTTACAAAGAAGGAAGTCAGTACTCTAAATTCAAATGACTTGCCTACAACCATTATAGCCAAATAAATGGTAGAAAATGGTTCCAATTTCTTCCTTCTAATAAATACATCACAATGCATCCTATGAGAATGGAATCCATATATCTGCCTTGAGGATAGGAAAGAGAGTATGAGTTAGCATCACTTTTATTGAGCACTTACTATATGCCAGGCACTGAGTAAAGCACTTTACACATACTATCCTTTTTAATCCTCACAATGCCACAAGGTAGATACTATAATTATCTCCATTTTACAGATTAGGAAACTAACTGAGGCTTAACCTGGTTAAGTAATCCAAGTCATGCATCTTGAAATATATGAAGCCAGATCTATAGCCTAGATCTGTCTGATTGCAAAACGCAAACAAGACCAAATTTATACTTCCAAGAAAGAATTCTTCTTGAAAGATCCCATGCTTAGTCTCCTGATGCTGCCATTGTTTAAAGCTTTTCTAGAGCTTACCTTTCACAATTGCCTTCTTAGAATCAGTTTGTGAACCACACAGGAAAAATTATTTCCTAAACCTCACTCTATAGCAATACTGTACATTCCAGATGACTTTTAGATTTTTCCAAAAATCAAATTTACCTTCAAAGGATAAAGATTTGACATCATTAAGATATCATTCATTTATGGGCATAATTTCTGCCTGTTCTTTTAAAAAAAACCCACAGCTCATGATTATCTCTAAGTCCCATTGTTGAACCAGCCCACAGCCCCTTCCCACACTGTCTCTGTCACCAGACATATTCTCTATAGCTCCGCTCATGTAACGATTCATTGACAAAAGTCCCAGACGTCTCTGTATGAAAGGAACACGAACCTGATGGAATGAATAGGGACAACGACTCTTTGGAAGAATTCGTAATCACCCTGAATTCTCTCCTTGACAGTTCAGAGTTCTTTCATTCCTTTTCCCATATATGAAAAGTCTAACCTGGCAAAATGGTCCCACATTCCCCTGGAAATTACAGGTCACTTTCAATATTAGCCTCCATTTGGTGGAAACCTTCTCAAAGGGACAGATAAAGCCTGCGTACCAGTAGCCATTGAGCATTTTGATGAAAATTAATTTAATTTTGAAATTCCAAATCACTCATAGGATATCACTTTTGAGCTAAAATCCTACTAAGCTGGGGAGAGATTGGCATTTAAACAGATGTCAGCAGTGTTTTGGGAAATGTAAATCGAGGTACAGATGGTGACTGCTAGGGAGTTAAGAGCATCTGTGTTCTATGAAAAAAAAACTATATTTGTGAAAAAAATTTTAAATAATAACTGAAATTCCCAACTTGATTTTGAAAGAAGACAAGAAAATATTCTCATTGGATGGCACTGTTTGATAAGTTTCTTGTCAAATCAAAGATGACTTGAATTTTTGAGTCCTGGATCTAAATTAGATTCAAGATAGGGAATTATATCCTATATCTTCAGTAAGCCAAAATTAGAACTTCTACTTCAAAAGAACAACTAACTGAGGCTTAACCTGGTTAAGTAACCTGAATCATACATCTTGAAATATAGACAGCCTAGATTTCCGAGTCTTCTATTTCAGCCAATTATGTGCCTCAATGTAAGCTCTAAAGAAAATATCAGTCGTTAAGAGCCGGGGCTCTGGAGAGAGAGGCTGAGTTCAAAGTCCAACACTGCCTCTTTGTAGCTGTGTGACCAAGGGATACATTGCTCAACTTCTCTAGGCCTCAGTTTCCCCATTTGTAAAATGAAGATAAAAATAATAATCCCCACAGGGTTGTTGTGAGGATTAGAGCTACATGTAAAGTGCTTACCGCTTGCAGTAAACATCGCTACATGTTAGCTCATATAATGGGCCTTCTTATCTCGGGAGATCTACATAGGAGTAGGTACCACTGACCTACTCTCACCCCAGGTCCTGCATCCCCAGCCCTGTCTTAACCTATAAATAGGTTGTTGTTCCTGCTAGGTTAAGACAGGGCTGGAGATGCAGGACCTGGGGTGAAAGTGGGTCAGTGATACCTACTCCTATGTAGATCTCCCGAGATAAGAAGGCCCATTATATGAGCTAACATGTAGCGATGTTTACTGCAAGCGGTAAGCACTTTACATGTAGCTCTAATCCTCACAACAACCCTGTGGGGATTATGAACCGGTAAATCCATAGTTGTACAGATCATCAAGCTCCAACAAAGGGCTTTGTTCTCCTTTCTAACAGGCCTATAGACATTTCTCATTAAAAGAATCAGCCACTCCAAATATGAACGCTTAAAAGTTGTTGATTTGTTTTGGATTTTTACTGTTGAATTTATTGTATTGTAGTCAAAAACACATAACATAAAATATACCATCTTAACCATTTTTAACACTTGCGGTTTTAGGTTAGTCCCTTTTGTGAAATGCAGAAATCTTTTCAGGTCACTGGGATAATTCAGAAAGAACATTCCCATTAATGTGATTAGTGCTCTGGAAACCTGATGTGCTAAAACACTTTTCCACTAAAAGATCTAATATACAACCAGGAGAAGATTCAATCAACATCTCTCTATTCTGTGTATTTATTTGCTTATTTCTTTGTTTGTTTGCCCTTAGGAATCTTATGCTCAGCTGCTCATATTAATCTAGTTTTTCAATGAGTTTTCACCTTCGGGGAAAATCAAGAAACCAAAAGGTTGATCAATTCAGTCATATTAGGGAACTATATAGGAACCATACAAGAATCCAGACTCCCAGGTTAGAGTTTAATGTGCTGTACACCTTGCCTGATTGGAATGAGTTTATTCATTAGAAACCATACACAAATGGATGCATTTAACTTCGTTCACGGCACACCCGCAAATTCATTTACCAGATCCATAAGCACTTGTAAACATTGCTAATGGAGTTTGCTAAATGAATATTATAAACGTAATCCAAATGAGCTCTCCATGGAAATTGCAAATCATATGAAAAATATAGTGCATTTGGTTATAGCACATTTCAGGAGCCGTATATTTTAGTTAATTGTGTTAGTATATTATACATGGCTAAATGTCAGTGCTAACACCTAGAAAAACAAATAGTTCTTTTTGTTTGCTTAATACCATGCAACCAAGAATATTAAATATTATATAATGTATCAATCAAAGGCTCTTTATTGCTAAAGCAGATCTTGCCGATTCATACTGTATCCCTGAGAGGAAGTAAGGACCCATGAAAAACCCATGTAAATTCCCTTGCCCTGTTAAGATATCAACAGGATCACTGAAATGGTTTCCAAAATAGTGTCCTGGTAGCATGAAATAGTTACTGTGACTTTCAAAAGAGCCTTATTCATACCGGAATTTGAATCAAAAGTTAAGCTCTTTAATTAATAAGATAAAATTATAGAGGCAGTTTTAAATATATGGTAGTCTTTTTTTCTTTTTCAAATGCTGTCATATTTTCAACTGTGCGTTCTGTAATTTAGAGTTACTTTATGTGAATGAAAATTCTGTATGAAAGTCATCTCTTGCCCAAAGTAGAAGCAAGCCGTAATCTGAGACTTCCAAAAGTTTTCTTGTCTTGGCGATGACTTATTTCAAGCATTTGCAAACTAAAAATGCTATTCACAAATGGAAGTCTGATATTTACAGGACTTCAATCCTCTCAAAATGTGAAGTTTTTTTTTGTTTTGTTTTACAGAGTGTGAGACTGAATATACAAATAGACAATGGCTAGACTATATATAAAAATAGAACCCTGACCCACAAGCTATAGCAACCTGCCCAGAAAACCAACCCTTCATTAATAATAGCCAGCCTCCTATAAGCAGACTTGTAGGAAATCATACTGCTAACTCTAGTAAAAATCCAGACATCCAAGTAATGAACTCTGGAATGTTCAGACCAAAGTGACCAGAACTTAATTAGTAACTGACATCTCTAATTTTCATCCCTGCTCCCAACTTAGGATCAACCAGAGGAAGCTAAATATACACCCCTAACCAATCACATAGGATGCCCCACTTCTAGTTAGTTCACCTACAGCTTACCCATGCCAACAGACCTCAATCAGGGCATACCTGAAGCTTTCCCACTCCTTTGCCTGCCTTTGAATCTCTGCCAAAACACAAGTGACAGTGGCTGACTCTCTTGCTATAGCAATCTCTGAATAAATGACTTTTGCTTGTTCTCATTTGGTATCTTTTTTTATTTCTACAAGAACATCCCAGATGATGTTTTAGAGACAAAAACAAATGCTGAAATATATTTCATCTAGTTCATGGAGAAGACTTTTGAGGTTTATATTCTGGTAGAGATTATCATTTGAAGAATTAAAGATTCTATGTCTTTCTGGAAGCAACTATTCCCAAGATACCACTTGTCATGTATATATTAACAAACAGACTTCCCAGGAAACAAAAGTATGAGCCAAGCTGTCACAGACAACCACGAAACTGATTTCTTAGTAGGTATCATGTCTTGAGTCAATACTCAGAGAAATACAGACCAACTTAATTATTGCTCTAGCTACCCAGTATTAGATTCAGCTCTTTCTGACCTCATCTTGGATGTTATTTCTCTGTTCCTTTTTCAAAGCAAATTCTAACAGTGAGGAGCTACATGTGTACATACAAAGATAGTAATGGAAATGGAACACTCCTCCTTTCACTAGTATATGCCCTTTCCTTTGTTTTAGTTTCATGGCATTGTTTTATCTTTATTCCATTTTTATTCTCTGTTAATTTGGGTGGAGTTTTCAGGCTAAATAGAGACTGGAAAAAAACCTACAACTTATCTTTGGTGGCTAAGGTTGGAATGTGCTGAGTAAACAAATACTATGGTTGGTAAATTTGTATACCTACCAAAAATTAATGCCGAACTTTTATAAAAATAGATCAAATTTTATTCAGTTATACCAAATAAAGTTCGTGCTTTTTGTTTGTTCATTTAGGTTTTTTTCTGATTCTAAAAGTGTTTTAAGAATCATGCAGTGATCTAGCATTATCATTACGAACACCAATTATCATTAGATGCATGAAGCACAAACATGCATCAGTTTGGCCCAGATAAAAAGGCTTTTCCAAAGAGAAGTTCCAAAAGATACCACCAACTTCTACTATTTTCAATAGGACTCGAGACACTATTTGGGGATAAAAATGCCTTGATTACTCAAGTCTAGAGACGATAGTACAAAATGCGAGTGCTTATTTTCTCTTTAATGGGCATACCTCAGATGCTATTGAGAATAATAAATGCCTGTCTTTCACATTACTGTAGGATTTTTGCAACAGGAGATCTTTAAACATCACATAAAAATATCCCCTTCATAATGACGCTTATCTTACCTTTTCAATTAGTTTATTTGTCTTTCAGTGCATTTTTCTTTTTTTGCCATTCTATTTTTAAGAGGTGACAAAAACTCAACGTAATATTCTAGACACGGATATGCTGTCAATTTATATAATGGCACCTTAATATTGTCCACATTATTCTCACTCCTCTTCCAGTGACTTATTTTTAGCACTATTGCACATTGAGCAAAGCTCATGATCTTTTTCCCAGAAGGTTACGGCTAATTCAATACCCATCACTGTGTATGATTAGCTCAAATTGTTCTTCAGATGTGCATCACCTCACACTTGCCTGTTTCAAATTTCCTCTTCATCATATTGTCCAATTACCTGGTTTTGTTAAGTCTTGCTGCCGTCTCTTGTGGTCCTTATTGGACTGAAAATTTAGGATCATTGAATAATATCACTCCTTTATTCACCTCATCTTTTAAGTGGTTAAGAAATATATTCAACAACAAAGATCTTCTCTGGTACGGATCTCCAGGGCATTCTGCTATTAAGCCCATTCTGCATCCACAACTGGACCCAACCCTCATCCTCTCAGGGCTCTTTCCCTGCCTCCTTAGTCTCTGATCTGGCTTTTACCTCTGTGGCTACAATAACAAAGTTTTCTTATCAGATGCTTGAAAGGTAATTTATCAAAATGTCTGTATGAGTCAAAAAAAACTCATATGCCCTCCTGGAAGTGTTCATGTGATCAAAATATTAAGTAGCAACCAGTGTACACAATACTGTAGCCTGAGTTACGCTGACAAGTCATTTTGTATTCTGCTCCTCCTTTTCTTTCTTTCTCTCTCTTTCTTTCCTTTTTCCTCCTTTCTTTCTGTTATATGAATAAGATTCTCGCTTTCTTTTAGTTATTTATAAACCCTCTTGTTAAGGGTTTTGTAGTGTTTGGACCTACCACCTGCTCACCCTACCTCCTTATCTGTTTAGAATAGTAACCAGATTAGACTTGAAACTCACATGACTTTGAAGTGGCTTATGATTCATATGAAGGACATTATGTACTTTTTTCTATGGAAACTACACATCCTAAAGGAAAAAATAAAGTTTCAACATCATTCTAAGAAAAAGGAAGGTTTTACATTGTTGAATGATTCAACATGAGGAGTCAATCCAGAGTTGATTCTTCTGAACATGGCCAACAAAGGAATAAAATGTGTCTTAAATAGTTGATTATCCATTCCCATGGCACAGTCTGACTTATATATAACTTTCTAGCAGGATACCTTTAACTGCAGGGGCAGCTTTGTGTGTCTTGACTCTCTATAGATGTAATTCTTAATTTAAGTTCAATGTTACACTCTCATCACCCTAACTACACAGAATTTTGCACTCTAACTGCACCTAATATAACCCCCTCCTGAGAACCCCTCACCCCAGATAAATTCTAGAATGCTCCTCAGAGCTCTAAGGTAATGGTACTTCATTTAATCACACAACTTCTGGTTTAAAATTACATAAAGAGTGGTAGATTCCATTCACCCTTCAAATTCTAGCAACAGTTAAAAGAACCAAGAGGAGGAAGCAGTTATCTGGACAGGGCATCCATTTCAAAACATTTATTACACTTTCAAAGATTCTAAAATGACTAATGATAAACCAGTTAATGGCACAAACTCTCTTCTCACCGAGAAAATTCTTTGCTTCCTCAGGTTGTCACCCTGTGGAATAAACATGAGGAAGCAATGGAAGGCTGCCCTTTTAAATTAGGAAAATAACGGAGGGCGTGAAATAATGATGCTTCACTGGGAAAGTTACATTCCATGGTTCTACAATCTCCTTCTGAACCTAAGATTGAGATTTCAGTTTCACACTCAGATAATCTGTAGATTCAGGCTACTATGTGCCTGCCATTTCAAAGCTGTGGTGTGTCGTGAAGTCTTAATATCTAGTGCATTTCTGGATAGTTTTGGAGAAATTGTTGTTTAGCACTAGCATTGTCACTACTAGCATAAATCAAGTACTTTGGGGTTGTGTAGAATGGGGAGAAAATCAAATCAAGCCAAGACAGCCAACCCCACAAAGAAGGTGAACATCTCAGAGGTAGATAATAGCTTGAGGGAAGATACCATGTCTCCACTTACTTCCTTCACTGCCCTGCGATTCCAGGCACTTGGTTCAACAAACAGCTGCTTTATTAGAGTTAGATAGGCCTGTGTCCTGGCATAGCCACTCATTTATTCATTTAACAAAAATTGTTAACTGTCACTATATGGCATTACTCATGATACACAGGAGTATAAAAGTGAAAACAAGTGTCAAAACCTTATAAAGCTCTACCCTCAGGGCTCCACCTTGTCTGGGTTTCTTCACCCTAATTTTGTTTTGGTATTTTATGGCTTCCAGATATCCTGAAGATTGTTACCACACAGAGAACAGCAGGCAAATACTTTGTTTTCTCTTGGTGGGTTTTCCCTTGCCTTGTCCACGGCTTTTACAGAGTGTGTAGTCGTGCTAAGTGAAGCACCAGAATGTAAAATGCAATGACGTGGAGAACAAGTTTTGGGTTTGACTGAACCCCTAAGGCTTGAATAATCTTTGAAGATATTGACACAAAGATCTGGCTGATGCCACCCATTCTTGGTATCAGAATCTGTGAAATGATCAGTTCTAGTAAATTTATGTTTTTCAAATCTACTTAGTGCAATGAAAATGTTTCATCACCAGTAAATTATTCTTTTAATTATAAAGTCCTATTGAGTTTCAGGTATCACCTCAAAGAGATGAGGGGAAAAGGAAAAGAAGTAAACTTCTAAATTAATATTTTCCATGTTCCTGGCATGCTAAGGAGGAGAAGGTGAATTCATTTTCCCTATGTGATGATGTATTTTAGCAGAGATCCTTCATTTTTGTCTTTAATTTGAATTGACAGCATTAAAAATAGCCTGGATTCTTGCTTCCTACTAAGCTATTTCTCTTTGTGAGACTTATGCTGTCATATTAAGGTCCTTTAATTTTTTTTTCTGCTTTCTCAATCTCTGTTATTTAGGTTGTAATAGAATTCATGCCATTTATTCCTATCTATAATAAATGATTTGATTATTTTTGTCATATGTATATATAAAACGATAATATTTTAATTTTTATGAAAAATTGTTCCAATGTTTCCCAAAAATTAAAATATATAACTACCCCCAAAGTCTTAACTAAAATTGTTCTTCATATTGAAACCACTATTTTCTCCTTGATACCTACTCCCTCAAAGTCCAAGAGGAGTTCACAATTTGTGCTTCCCCCAGTTAACTCTTTACTACTCTCTGGTCATTTTTATCATCTTCTCTCTCTGAAAAGTTTAGCTGGTTGAGTTTTTTAAAACCCTTTTCAACTCAAGAGTACCTCCCATCTCTCCACATTCATGCCAACATTTGTTGTTTTGAGACTTTTTGATAAAAGCTGTTCTCATTGGAGTCAAATGATATCTCATTGTGGTCTTGATTTGCATTTCCCTGATAATTAGAGGTGTTGAGCATTTTTTCATATGTTTGTTGGCCATTAATCTATCTTCTTTTGAAAATTGCTGATGGGACTGCAAACTAGTACAACCTCTATGGAAACTGGTATGGAGATACCTCAAAGAATTAAAAGTAGAACTACCATCTGATCCAGCAATCCCACTACTGGGCATCTACCCAAAGGAAAAAAAGACATTCTATGAAAAAGACATCTGCACTCAAATGTTTATAGCAGCAAAATTCACAATTGCAAAGATATGCAGACAACCCAAATGCCCATCAATCCATGAATGGATTAATAAAATGTGGTGTATGTATACAATTGAGTACTACTAATCGATAAAAAAATGGTGAACTAATACATCTTGTATTATCCTGAATGGAGCTTAAGCCCATTTTTCTAATTGAAGAATCACAAGAATGGAAAAACAAACACCACATGTACTCACCATTAAACTGGTACTAATCGATCAACATGTATGTGCACATATGGGAAGTAACATTCATAGGGTGTCAGGCAGGTGGGAGGGGGGAGGAGAGGATGGGTAAATTCACATCTAATGGGTGGGGTGAGTGCTGTCTGGGGGATGGGCACACTTGTAGCTTTGACTTGGGTGATGATGCAAAAGCAATTTATGTAACCAAAGCATTTGTACCCTTATAATACTCTGAAATAAAAAATAAAAAAAAAGTACCAGGCCACATTGAATGAACTAAACACTGAACAGTTAAGCAGCAAAAATTAGAGATGATATATACAAAAACAACAAAAGTAACTGCAAAAAAAGTGTATTGTTAAATGATCCCACTCTAAATAACCTTACTCTCCAAAGTTGCAAGTAAATAAGACTATTTGCCATGTTTTCCTTTATTCCTAACACTGTCCAGAATTGGTAAATTGTCTTATTTTAAAGTTGGGTCACTTATGACAAAAGTCAAAGGTCTCAATGCAGGATTGATGGCGAGCACACGAGATAAGGGGCTTGTTGATATCTAGTAAAGACTATGTGAGCTAAGCCATCAGGTTACTTTATTTCAAAGACACCCCACTCCCACCCCCGCAAGTATCTGGTCTATCCTAAAAAAATGACTAACTAAATAAAAATTGTTAGAACAAAAGTTGTATAAAATACACACAGAATGTGAATAAATTTGACTAGGGAAAAACAATATTGACACTATGTATGCCCATTAGCCCAGGTACACATCCACAGAGCTAGAATCTTCTGAGCTCATTTTTTAATGAATGTAAGAGTTTTTCATTAAAGTTCAAATATATCATCAAATATTCATTGTCTTTAAGATTTGGGGGAACTAATTTCTAACATGTTCTTCTCTTGAATTATCGTGCTTTTAAATTAAAACAGACAAATTCAGTACAATGTAAGCTGGTTCTGTGAAGGTTGTCTCAAACCTCTGGAATTCCTGCATGACTTGCTTTGGCTACAAAGTCATGACCCAGTACCCTGATTTTGGTCATCATTTCACAAAAAGCCAATTTATTTACTTGATTTTTTTTAAAAAATTTAAGTACAGAGTCTGAATAGTAAATATTTCTATTCAAAGTGTGAACACAAACATGTTTTCTTAACAGTTTATCCACTGGGAAATATTTTTAGAGATGGTGATGCTGTTCTTGCTCTAAGTGCTCCGAGAGCAAAAATGTGTGTGATTTCTTTCAAAATTCAAGAAAGAGCATTAATTGAAAAACCAGGTGCCAAGAACCTAACAAAATTAAACTGTGCTTCTAGTGCACTTTGTTTTCTGTGCTTTATCTTCCAAGAGCTGTTCTGGCCTAGTCTGAGTCCCTCAGACCTGCTCTGCTATCTGCTGCATTTATTACATGTTACACCACAGATAAGCCCAGATCATTGTCCACATAAGCCCAGAGCTATTTTAATTCAAAAAAAGAGAGAACGTTCAAAAGTCGAAAATTAAGACTTTAAAAGTCACAAAGTAGTAATAGCAAAAGAAGTAACATTTCTTTCTGTTGTTGGATTCCAGGTGAAGTCGATTATTATTCTTTGTAGGTGCATTCTGACTTGGAAGGTGAAAATGTCAGAAATGTAAACATCTAAGAAGTGCTCATTTAAAATGACAAGTTTGGAGAAAACTAGCCAGAGGAGTTAAAAAAGTGTAAAAGTAGGGGTCTCTCATTTCATAAAAAAACTATAAAGGAATCTAAAATCTGAATGAGAAAATTTTTAATGAAACAAAGAAATGTACCTCATTAGCTATAAAATCAAAATAAGCTCTCAAATTCCAAATACAATTTTGGTGACAGGATTGGGGTTTTGGGGAGCATGCTAAACTGGGCCTCACACACACATCTGGACAAAGTCGAGAGGAGACACACAGCAGTGAAGTGAGTCATGCTGGCTATCCTAGTGATAGCTGTACTTTGCCACATGTTTAAGACAGTGACTCCCTCAAGGAAATAAAAATGCCTTCGGCTTCAATTAACTAACTTTTAAGAATACTGGACTCCCACCCCCCATCCCTCCCCAATTGCAGGAAGGAAAAAAGAAAAAGAAAGAAAAAAAAATACTGATAACTAAAACTTTTTCCTCAAATAAGTTTAAGTAATTTTAAGAACTGTGGCACTCTCAAAAGCTTGCTACAATCAAGAGAACATAGAAATTCCAAATATTTTCATTGTCATTCCAGTTGATGTCATTAAACCCTTCTGCAGCTCTCCAGGGTAGGGACTGTTTTATATAGTAGCTGTCCTGCCCAAGGCTTGTCAGAAACAAATCCAGGACCAGGCCCCATTTGTTTTTTTCTGCTATGACTTAATATTATACTTCAGGTGATAAATACCTGAAGCAATTGATTTCTCAATCTTCAGGAGAAACAGAAGAAAACCTTAGTGAGAAAATTTGCACATAGTGTTGCAGGATAGTAAAAGTGAGAGCACTAAATGTGTGTGTATTTATCAGAGTTTATCAAACTGGAGTCCACTAACTTATTTATCATTTGATTCTGGGCGGACAGTATATTTGCCTAATTGTAACATTAAACCCATTATCTGACTACCTGCATAATACCAAACAGACACCAAATCAATGAAATGAATTCAAATAACAATCCATTGTAATCCTCCCTGGGTGTGTGATGAATTCAGAGAAAGGTGGGGCCTTCAAGACTGTTTTTACTACCTGAAGCCTGGATACCAATGATTCATGATACCAGCAAGGAACGCAGCATTATTTGGGGAAGAACACATTCAGATAGTTCTAGCATCTTTAAAACATGCGATTTTGCTGATAGGTATCTTAAAGTTGAGTAAAGTGTGTATCGGGAGAATGAACTCACTTGCCTTATATATTGGACTTGATACTGTCTTTATTGATCCCTTGTAATTTTTTTCCCTTTTTAAAATTTTTTCACTTTTAATTATTATGGGTACATCATAGTTGTGTATACTTATAGGATATAGTGATGTTTTAATACAAGTGTACAATATGTAATAATCAAATCAGGGTAATTGTGGTATCCATCACCTCAAGTATTTATCATTTCTTTGTGTTAGGAACATGAGCCCTTGTAATTTAATCAATTTTCTTTTTGAACATGTTAAGTAATAAATGTTTTGAAAATGAATCCTTTTTTCCCTAAAAATTCAGAGCTAGTATTCAGACAGTATACACCAGTATAGTCACATCAGTTGTTCACAGCTGGCAGCCATTCTGATTAGTCAAAATCAGAGCCTGAGCTCACCAGTGGTGGATTTTCTCAGTGCCATCCCTCTCTACCAAAAGTCATTATTTATGCTCATTTTTTCTATTATTTGTGCTCATTGTTGGACTAGATGGACCTGACAGGAAAGCCAGAATTTACCTTTAACTGTGCGGACTTTAATCACAGCACCATTTCTTAACTAGTTGTGTGACTAATTAGTTTCCTCATCTGTAAAATAGAGATGATAATATATGTCATTATCATACATATAATAGGTTTATTGAGGAAATGAAATTAATTCATGGAGAGTGCTTTGGCCAGTGCTGGTTCATGGTGATGTACTCAATTATTGGTAACTATTACTATTAGGCATTTAAAGTCCAAACCTCTAGCTGCCTACATTCTTCCTAACATTTCCCTACTGATAAAATAAAAGAAGGGAGGGTATAAGATTATTTCATAACCAAGGAGAACAGAAAAATATAATTTTAAGACAACCTCTTGGGGCTCAGGACAGACTTCCTATGAAGACACCCCTTTCCTGGAAGAAAGATACAGACATTAAGTGAATTCAAACATGTATCCTATATAATATGCTTTCAAATTATTTCATGCTAATAGAATTGATTTGAATTTGTGGGAAAGTCCTTTGATCTTTTATTTACTTAGTTTTTGTATAACACAAGTGTTTGTAGAAATTTGTGAGCTAGTTTCTTCCTTATTGTGATATATGTCCATCTGGGCTAAATATTAACTAACATTTATTGAATACTTATAAAGTATCAGACACTATTCTAAGTGCTTTATGTATATTAACTCTTTTAATTCTTCCAACAAATCTGTAAGTTATAAGTACTATTATTATTCCCACTTTGCAGAAGACCAAATTAATCCATAGAAATATCTTAAAATTTATCATAGATTACACACCTAACAATGATGGACCTGATATTCAACCTGAACCATCCGGCCGTAGAACTCTTGCTATCAGCCATTCTACTGTACAGCGTCTCTTTGAGATATAACATATGTATAATTTCCTCATCTCTCTTACAGGTGTGATTATTATTTCAAGGGTAAAATAACAATTGAATTAACAATTGAAACCAAATGCACATCTACCATTTGCTACTTCCTGCATATGTTGCTCCAGACATACGTTTTGATTTCAGTTGACTGCAAAGGTCCTTGAAATGAATTTTGGAAATAAGAAAGTTGACCAAATAAATTCGAAAGGCAACATACTCAAAAAGGAATGGACCTTGCTCAAGCAAGGTGGGCTTTCTTGGATTACTAATGATATCCCAAAAAGACATTAAAAATTATATTTGGATCCACCTATTACAGGTAGTTTTCTATACTAATATCTTACAATTTTATTTTTAAAATAGTACTGGTTTAGAATAGAAAAATAATCTATGATCATCATGGAAAAATAGGAAATACAAAAAAGCACAAAGGAGAAACTGAAAATTACCCATTATCCTACCTCTCCGAAATAATCATTCTTAATAATTTAGCTGAGTTCTTTTACTTACAGTTTTCTAGGAAACAAAGGTATTATTTAAGAATATTATTAATACTTACATAATAATATTATTTTAAATTATTGATAATCTTAACATATTTTATTATACATTGTTATAATTATAATAGTTGATAAGACCTTAATTCACAGTAATAAGTTAACCACATAAGGGTTAAGAAATAATGGATCCATAAATGCACATATACAATAAAATATAAATAACATATAGGCATAACTAAGAATATAGACTTCAGAATCATGAGTTCAAAAAGCTGGCTATATGATTTGTCAAACTGTAAAACTATAGTAAAGTTAAAAGTTCCACGTGGCTTAGTTTCCTTGTCTATAAAGTGGGAATAATCATTTATATGTTACAGGCTTTTTGGGAGGAATAGAAGAAGAAATGTATAAAAAAACTCTTAGAGCCACTCCTGCCACATTGGGGACACTTAACAAAGTTTAATTCTCCCTTTTCCTCCTCTCTACCCTATTAGGTAAGAAGCACATTCATGTCTTTAAAAGAAGGTGACATTTGTTTACTTATTTCCTTATTTATGTAGCTAGGAACAGTGAGTTCAGTGAATATTGAACTCAACTCAAGCATGGGTCATTTCTATCAAAGATTTATTTATGCTAACTTTGCTTCATTTCACAATCATTTATAATGTGTCATGAGATGACGGTATGCATTTAAACTTGAATAATTCTCAAGTATGTAACTGATGATTTTGGCTTTAATTACAATTATTGATCTAAGCCTTCTGTGTAAAATCCAGCAACAGCTAGCTCTTTGCTGAGCATGTCAGCTGGTTAGGATGAAGAAATTAGGTAATTAGGGAAAATAATTTTTTCTTCAAAATCTCAGGTGGACTGCAACCCAATTTAAGATAGGATTAATTTGATTCACAGATCATATATTGGACAGCTATGTTTTTAAAAAAAAAAAAAAATCTTTGCCAGGAATGGTTAGTTAGTGTCCGTCATGACCCTGCATTAACATATTCTTCTTTGACCTCTTAGTTCTGTGAGACCTGAGACAGAGAGGGCTCTGTTCCATACTGACTGGTGTCTGGTCAATTTTTGCGTCAGAGCTGACTCCCTCAAGCTCTCTGACTGAAATTACTCAGACTGGAATTACAAGGGCTTTCTACAACTACATAGATGTGGTCAGCCTGTTCCTATTGTTCTGTTTCTGATCCTATTTGCTATTATACAAATCCCTGTAACACAGGAACTTCTAGAGGCATGACGCTCTTTGAGTATAAACTTATCCTGTTCATTTTATATACAAAATAGCTCCTTTTGCCAGTGAAGGGGATCTGTAGATGCTACTATGAGAGAAATGTATTATTTTCTCTGTCTTTAAATGGGGAAAGAACGAGTACCAAGCTGTTTGCTGGAAGATTCTTCTCTGTTACTCAACTTTCCTTTAGAATTACTTCTTTTTTTTTTTTTTATTTCAGCATAATATGAGGGTACAGATGTTTAGGTTACGTGTGTTGCCCTTGGGGCCCCGCGCCCCCCGCGGCGCGCGGGGGGCTGATGGGCGGCGCGGGGGGGGGGGGGGGTGGGGGTCCCTGGGTACGGGTATATGTGTACAAAAAGTGTGCAATGTGCACCACGCAATGGGTTGGAAATATTTGAAACCTGGACTGCGGGGGTAGGGGGGGCAAGGGAAACACACGTAACCTAAACA